>JZKD02S0085447.1:307810-336703 GCA_000966675.3 Picea glauca | reverse complement strand
CTAATTTAGTTCAATTTAGAAGGTTCTTAATTGTAGATTCTTTACTAAGTTGACCTCGCTTTTTACCATAAGTTCCCCTCTTTCCCTTTTTAAGTTACCTCCATTCCCTAGTTTCAAAAATGTTATAATTTCCCTCTTTCCCCTTTTTATTAGAGCTAAAAACGACAGTTGCAATTTAACCCCTTTTTCCCTTTTGTTATTAATTTAACATCTGTTTAAACTATCAAAAATTAAAAATAATTAAATTTTTCTTTATATTTTATATCCACAGCTTTTAATTAATTTCTTACTCTCTTCATTTACCCCAAAAATTTATGAAGACCAAAATTATTACTTAAAGGGTTTTTATTTTAAATTTTACTATTTTAAATTTTTAGAGATGTTTTCGCAAGGGTAGACAAAATTTTACCCCTAGCAAAGTTTCAGACTTAGGACTTAGATTCTGAACATGGCAACATTTAATTAGGGAAGTTGTTTTAAAATTTCTTAATGTGTTGTCTGTCGTAGGGCCATCTAGGTTCATTCCTTTATCATTATCAATGTGATGTGCCCTTCAGGACGCACTATGTGCTCCAAGGGTGCCACCCGCCTCTTTTGTTTCTTTTGCGTGACGTGCCCTTCTGGACGCACCACGTGCTCCAAGGGTGCCACTTGCCCTTTTGTTTCTTTTGCGCGATGTTCCCTTCAGGATGCACCATGTGCTCCGAGGGTGCCACTTGCTTCTTGACTGATTGGTAGACATCAATTACCCCTGGAGTCAACACTCCGCCAGGTGAACTTGTGGGAGACTAAGGGCTTCTAAGGAATAAGGTCCCTGCCTTATTGCACGCCCCTTAGAATCATCATGAGTGACTGTCGAAGTCTGCCCTCATGACATCATGGGTTCTCTCGAACTAGGTAATCGTTAACCTACAGTTCGAGCCACAGTGGGAGTGCTAGTAGGCTGTGGCAGGGCTGATGTCCACACCTCTCCCTCAACCTCTCTGGTAGTCATGTGTGGCCCCTTTAATCCATATGTGAGTCTGGTCGGCAAGATATCGTCAGCCTTCATCATCAAAAATCATGTCAGACATGTCCACATCATATCATCTAATCAAATGTACTAAAATCACAGTAAAACAATCAAACCCTAGTAGCACACTCCCTGACTCGATCCGGAGTCCAAGGGTTGCATCGATGCCTCTACATCCTCAAGGTCCAAAACCCTGCACACTCAGTAAAACCGAGTCAATAGCACATTTCTATATCAAAGCAGTATAACATCATGTCATCTACCATAACGCATCATAATCAAGGACAAATGTTTTAATATCATAATAGTCCGGATCACTTGCGAGCCAGTGTCCTCAAAGAATAAGTTTTCTCAGTGCGCCAGAGCGGGATGTTACATACACCCCCTCTTGGTCTAAACTTCGTCTCGAAGTTTCTCAGTATAAATGCCAAAATAAGTGTATCACAGTATCATATGTCTATCTATCAAACGAAAATGGAAACTGCTGTCGCATATCATATGCGTCGTCCCAGGTCGCCGAGTGCGGACTATAATTGTCCCACTAGACCTTGACCTGATCTACCGTTTGACGTCGTAACTGTCGAATGTGATGATCTAAGATGCAGACTGGCTCAATCGTGAGCGCTCCCTCTTCCGATACCTTCAAGGAACTCATGTCAATCACATGTGTAGGATCACTTATATAATGTCTCAAAACAGACACATGAAAAACATTGTGCATACACCTCAAAGAATCAAGCAAGGCTAGTCGATAGGCCACGGACCCCTTTCTCTCCACAATATCGAAAGGTCCCATGAACCTAAGAGAGAGTTTAGATCCCTTTCCAAACTTGATCGAACTCTTATGCGGTTTAACCCGTAAGAAGACTCGATCGTCGACCTCATAACTACGGTCGACTCGGTGCCCATCGACATAACTCTTCGGTCGATCCTGCGCTTCTTTAATCCTTTGTCTTATGGTTTGCATTTGCTCTTCCATTTATTGGATCACTTCTGGTCCCACCAAGACCCTATCCTCAATTCAATCCCAACTCAAAGGCGTCCAACACGGTCGCCCGTAAAGAAACTCAAAAGGCGTTGTTGGAGCAGCCTTTGTTTTTTCTAGCCCGTCTCAAATTTCATGTCTTAATGCTTGAAATCGAAAGATGGTTTTCATATTTTCCATCTGTGGTTTCAAAATCTCTAAAGTCTTATCACGCAAGCAATGATAATTATTGTACTCTCGAGGCGAGTCCTACTTTTCGTCGAAATTTTCCCCCCTTTGTTCTACCTCGGGATTTCGTATGTTGGTTGCTATAGATCACGTAGTTCACAAGTCTCGAGCAACGAAATGAAGAAATCGATTTAAAATTTTACCCAGGGCAGTAACGGGAGTAAAGTGTGCCTAAATCATGATTAAACATCATCGGGTTTTCGCGCCTTGACATTCACTAAATCCAAAAGTCTTATTGTCGTAACCCCGATAGCCAAAACCACAAAGTCTTTTTTTAGTAACCCATGTCAAGGTTAAAGGTAAAAGCAAATCCATGGTTAAGTTCTGTCGGCAATTCGCCACTCGACGTTTTCTCTTTAAAAAGCTACACTGTCTAAGCCCCGACTCGCGAAGTCACAAGAAAGATATGAACATAATTAATTAAACACTTAATCTGAGTTTATCTTCCCTTTTAATTAAAACGTATTATCGCGATCTCGCGGTTTCACATCTCGGCATGCAAACTTCCCGAAAACTTACCTTTGAAGCTCTGATTCGCGATCTGGCGAATATAAATAACTACGTAATTAATTAAGCACCTAATCACAATTACGTTTTTATTAACCAAAATCAATCATCGCAATTTCGAGGGTTAGAGGTTCAAAGGATTAAAGAAAAAATTCTCGATACAACGAGTACCGAAAGATTAATTAACTTCGGTAAAATTGGATTAATTAAGATAAACCAGTATCTTCCATGTTTTGATGCTTGCACAGTTTACAAAGCAGTCTTAATTCTTCCTTACGCCAACTGACATTTTGAACCGCCAAAATTTATGGCATTAATTAGAAATAAGGTGAATCGACAAATTAAAGATTGGGTTCTTATTGCTAAATTTATTTCTAAACAAGATTTGACAGATGTGCTCTGAAAAGTACCGGGTTTTCGAATATATAGATCTGTTATTCGTTATAACAAATTCATTTCTATATTACGCAGAGCACACTTTCTCAACGAGCTAACTTCTGTATGTATACATATTTTTATCGCAGAAGAGCTAAAGAATGATCTCCCGCCATGGCCCCGCGAAAAACATCCAAAGCTAGCGTTGAGGTTTCAGGACAAGGTTTGGACAACATCGCTGATACTTCACCTCAAAGTGTCGACTCGGTCCCGAACTGGTCGTTCGTTTCTGATGTTCTGCAGGCCGAATTAGTGGATTATTCCGATGACTCCAGTGACAATGAAAAAGATGACATAACCACCAGGTATAAGATCATCATTCAATTGGGAATGCATAAAGTTGCGGCCAGGACACGATTTCTCCCCTATTATGATATGGTCTGATGGGCATTAGACCATGTGGACATACCAACAAGAACCATCATGAATGAGTAGAAGGTCACCATCGAGACTTTCATACCTGAACATCTGCAAGCTATGTACAAGTTGCCCACAACGTCCGACCTTACATATGATGCCCAATTCTTGGAAGAGTTCAAACAAAAGGAATGTGTGTAGTATGACAAGACTATGCCTAGCTTAATAAGAGATTGGGTTTCACACCCTACGAAGTTCAGGGCAGACAGTCATGGTATATATTCAATAGCTTCCTTGGAACCACTGTTCAAGTATGTAGCTATGATGACATGCAGATTATATGGGAGAGAGGACACCTCACATTTCTTTCTTCAATGGGTGCCTCTAATACATCGAGTCGCCGAAGGCTGTTCCTTCGACTGGGCGAAAATGCTATCTGATAGCTTGACCAGTCGGGTTACAGAGTATTGGGCATAGAAAGAGAGTGGAAATATTTCTTCATTTTTTATGTCTGCATACATTATGGATGCCGTGTGCTTTCTAACACCATTTCCCTTAATGAGCTGGAGTTGGACTCCAGCAGAGGATGAGCCCATCCACGTCTATCATTCGAAATTGTGGGAAAACAAAGCGACAGATTTCGTATATGAAATCTTCAACTGGGTGATGGTACCGCTGCATGTCACTATTTTCAGCCACCCGCCACCCAGGATCTCAGACAGTATAGTGACGAATTTGAGTAGCATAGCTGACTGGTATGTAGAAGCCAAATTCTCATATCTCAGAGTTTTTGGGGCTTCTATTCCCCCACATGCATTGCCATTATTCATTCCCGACAAGTTGGCTTGTCGTGAAATTGCTAGACAAACAGTAATTGGTGGCATAAGCAAGGAACTTAAAGGATACTCAAAGAAGGTATGACCACCTTTTCCTGTTCATTTAAATTCATATTCTTTGTTAGATTTTGGGCATGCTAAAGCTAAGGCAGCAGCCCTGGAAGACCTAAATTTGGTCCTTATTGAATTCAAGAAGCACGATCCACAAAGGGTCGTGGGTAATCATTTGGCCAATTGCAGACTCAAGAGGTTTGAACACGAAAATTCACCCTCGGATGACATTTTCCGAGGTGCAAGATCTTATGCCAAGATTTTAGTTCAGATACAAACCTTGGCACCTGAAGAGAGGGCCGATGTTATGAAATTCCAAGAACATCGACGCAGTTGTCTTCCCACAGTATTACGGGGTGAGCATCCGAGTACAGCGGAGGTGAAACAAAAAGATGCCGAAGGCTCCAAGGATGTGACTCCTGGTCAAGAAAAAGACCAGGACGGGGGAGAGAAAACTAAGAGTCCAAAAGCAGAGATAAAGACTCCTCACCCACCGAATAATCAGATTCCGGTTACTACTGCGGGACAATCAGCGAAGCAAATCGGAGATCCTATCACATCAGTTACTCCCTTGGATTCAATTCAGGGAAATATTCACGCAGGGTGGATCTTAAATGAAGAATTAAGGCCTATAAGTGTGGAAGATCTCCCTCCAAATGAGTTCTTCTTCAATAAGAAGAGAAAGGAAGTGGTAAAGAGAGAATTCTATCAGGAAGGGGAATCGACAATCAAGAAATACAAAGTTATGACTGATGGGAAGGATAAGAAGAATGAGAAGTTCGCAATGGAAATAGCTGGGACATTAGGGGCATATGCCACAGTGAACCAATTTTCAGTCGGGGTTTTAAAAAACCAGCTGAAACGAAAAAATCGCCTCATCAAAACCCTTGAAGCCAGACTAGCCATGACAGCAGAGGCTACCAAAGACCAGGTGAGTGTAGGAATAGAGCAAGCGAGGTTGGTCGATGAAAGTGAGATAAAGCTGCTCAAGACTAAGCTTGAACAAGCATAGCTGGTGGTTCAGAATGGTTAGATGCAAGCGGGCCAACAAAAATATATGATCGAACAACTACATGCTAGAGTGGAAATCGGCAAAAGTAAAGTGATAAATATCAGGATGTTCTAGTCCTAGGCGATGGAGATTTGGAGCAGAGTCTCTGCGGCCCAACGAAACTTATTCGCCAAGGTAGAGGTGATTTGGGACAACTGCTTGCTGGTTAATCAAGTTTTGGAGGATTTATCTGCTAGAGAAAGAGAAGCTGGAGCAGCATAGGTTGCCTTTCAAGAGGCTGTGATAGCTACAAACAATAGGGATTCGGGAAATACTCCCAGGTTTACCATTTTGGAGCAGACCAGAGGAAACATTCTATTAAAAGAATGGGAACACAACATCTTGGAAGGTAAGCTGCAAGCCAAGAGGCTAACGAAATCCTTAGAAGAGGCTTTTAGCTCTATAGATGGTAATCTGGTAGGCATTGATAATGGAGGTAATGTCGAGGCATTGATTCAAATGAATATGGAAAAAATCTCACTTGATTTAAATGAAAAAGAGGAAAGAGATTCAGATGAGATCTCACAAGTGACTATGGCAGACATAGTCCAAATAGATAAATGTATGATTAAACCAAGTGCGCAATTATGTGCCATCGACATCATAGACAGACAGATGGAAGACAGGCTGCCGCAATTAGCCTGAGATTTTTACTCTTTTGAAGCCAATTGTCAAGCAAAACCGTCAAGGCTGATATCTCGGTTGGTTGAAAGATGTGTCACCTGTACCAAGCACGCGCGAGGACAAGCTTCTAGCACCAAATAAAGACAGAGAAGAAGAAATGGAGCGATTTCTCTCCTCCCTATCATAACGGAAAATTTTGCAACGATTGAGATTCCATCTTATTTTAAAACTGTATAAATATACCATAGAAAGAAAGAAAAAGGGCTGGACCTTTTTGTGTCGATTATAACAAAGGTTTTACATTTTGAGAGTTAATATAAAGAAAATCCGAAGATTCTCAATTCCGTCACGACTGTGTTATGAGTTTGTTTTCTTGTATCTCATATTTCGTTTCATTTCATATTCGTATCTGATGAATGCTTCGCTATAATTTAGTACAACCTCTACTATAGTGAATGAATTTTGGTTTTCTATATTGTTTACTGTTTTTCCTCTGTACCATCTATCATCAGGTATAAGACCAGTCAACACTTTCAGAACTCTATATATATTTTATGCTTCATCGGGCTACTTCTTTACATTTTTCCTCTTCTGTTTATACATGAGATTCTCCCTTGATAGGAGCCTTACTAAATTTTTTTCTCCCACCTCATACATTTTATTAAAATATAACTCAGTTACAGGAAAGAGCCTTTGATTTTCTTTCCTTTTTCATTCCTGAAACTGTAAACTCTCTTTTATACGACCGAATTGAGACATCACTCAAACTCCCCCTGAGGTTTCCTTATTTTACTGTTCCTCCATGACTGTCCCTGTACCAACACAACCCAATATCGAACCCGGATTATCAAATCAAACACACATTGCCTTAAACCTTTTCAATACTATTCTTAAAACAACCACTACCCGGGTTGAACTCAAACGTTCATGGGCAACGATTGAACATGATATAAACATCCAGGAATAGTTGGAAGCTAGACAACGCCAACGTAGAAATCATCCCTAGTTTCCCTTCCCGAAGGTTGATGTTTCTCTTTTCTCTACCCTTTACCCACTTTCGGATGCCTAGACACTGTACTTCTAAGCCTTAAGTACAAACTCTGGAACAACATCTTTTTGGCGCCGTTTCCTGGGACCGAAGTTACGAAATCTTTTTCCCTGGGAAAACAACATTTTTCTTTTCATTGAAAGTGTTACCCTTTGATAGTGAACAAAGAGTACACACCTTTTTAAGGATTTCCAATCTTTCACTTGGCGAATCCACAAATAATAAACTGGCATCCGGTCGTAGGAATAATAGACAAAACCTGGATGGTAAGCAGATTACACCTGTTATCGATCCTGAGAAGATTCTAAAGGCAAGAGGCTCTCTTAAGCCAACCGTTGCAGTCTATAAGCTTAAACACCCACCACTGAAGTCTAGGAGTTCTTATAAACCTTCAACTTCACGCAATCCTCTCTTTGATACTAAAGATCTAACGTCAAATTGCTCCAAAGTTAGGAGTGATATTCATCCGACAATCCCCTTAGTACACAAAGGAAATGACCCTTTTGAAAGTTCGTTGACAATTGACATACCATCTTTTCTTCAGTTAAATTTCCCGACCTCACCTAATTATGAAGAGTGTGTTACACATTCGATTTCCACACCTGTTGGTTCTCCTGATTTCGTCTCTTTCAAATTTGAGGAACCAAGTCCTCGTGTTCCCTATCAGTCATCGCCGGATTTTTTTCTTCACGAAGAAAATAAAGATTCACTTTTAATTTTCCGAAACCCCCTTTACGAGTTTCCACTAATAACAATGGCAGCTGTCAGAGGGGAAGGTGGAGGGTTTGTCGGAGGAGGTGGTGTAGGTGCTCCGGGGGGAGGAGCTGGAGGTAAAGGACCTGCCCCTCCTCTTAGAGTGATTGCTAAAGTAGAAACAAGATATGCTCCTTTGGTTTTACCCGTCCCTTTACATGACCTTCCCGAAAATTATATAAAAAATTTGCCAAAATTCATTGGGGAAGGAGATTTGACCGCAGCCGAACACATTAATTTCTTTGACCAATTCGCAGACATCCTAGGTATCGAACATGAGGACGTGTATTCGAGGCTTCTTGTCCAAACCTTCGAAGGCCAGGTCTGAACGTGGTTTCGGAGTCTACCTGCAGCATCTATCTTGTCTTATGACGCCTTGGAAGATGCTTTCCTTAGATAATGGGGCGAAAGAAAGGACCATCTATATTATTTAACTGAATTTGGGTCTTTAAGAAAAAAGAATTCAGAAACAGTCATGGAATTTATTCAAAGATTCAACAAGCTGTATAACAAAATCCCAGTCGAGGTTAAACTGTCCCAACCCGCGGACAAAGTAACTTTCGCAGGGGCTTTCAAACCGGATTTTGCACTCCTTTTGCGAGAAAGAAGGGGGGGCACCCTAAACTGAATGCAGGATGACGTTGTAGAAATTGAGTCGAATATGATGGCTTCTAGTAAGCTTAAAGCTAGAATAGAAATGAGAAACCAAGAAACTAAACGCTTTAGAGAACAAGCTGGTCTGTCAGGGTCCAATAGATCTACAAACGACAAAGTAGACGATATGGCCAGGGTAATTAAAGAACTGTCTAATAAAATATCCAGAATGGAGCTAGAACATGCCAAAGATGATTCTTTCTCCAAAAATGATTTCAAGAGGAACCCCAGCCCCCCGAACCAGCAAAGACAGATCAAAAATGAAGATCAAAAAATACAAGCTCCCCTAAAGAGAATTTTTTTTATAGGAGTGAATGATCTCCATGATTTCAGAGATTCGGATAATGATGTCACGAACTTCGGTGATGACTGCACACAACCGTATCTGACTAAAGAAGATTATGAAAAATATCTAAACACTCAACAACTATCGGTTAAAGGTGAGGAAAGTGATCATACTGACCTTTGTGGCTCTCAATAAGAAACTGGAATGATAATGGCTGAGATCCAACCTAAGTACAACTTGAGATCTAAGAGTAAGCCCATTTCAACTACTCAACCCAAGAAAATCCTCCCAAGAGGTCAAACCTATGAGCCTACTCCAGAAGAGACCCTATTACCTAACAACAAAGTGAAAGTAGTAAGCACACAAGAGTCCGAAGTGGGAAAAGTTGAAACCCAAGCATAAGGAACTGAAACAGATAATAAAATTATGCCTTCAACCAAGACCATGAGTAATAAAGCAGTCCAGACGAATAAGTCAGAAAGGAAGGATTCAGAAGTATCAACTAAAGAAACAGACAAGGTGAGCGGAGTTTTTAGTTTTGAAAACGAGATAAATAAAATTAAGATACCAATCCCTCTGGTAGAATTAGCAAAAAACCATGTTTATCGGAAGAAAATTACCAAAGTGATGGGTGTCTCAGAGCTAGAAATCCAGTCTGACGTTTTAAACCTGGAAGATGACAAACCTAAAATCACTTTTGGTCCACATTTTGAAGGGGCCAAAGACACTATTTCTCCCTTTTATATCACTTTAAATGTATATGATCAATTGTTACATAATTGCATGTTAGACTCCGGAGCCTCCCATAACGTTATGCCTAAGATTATTATGGACAAATTTTGTGTCCAGATCACTAGAACTTATGGATATCTTTACTCTTTTGAATCGAGAAGGGTTAAGTGTATGGGAATAATAAAGGATTTAGTAGTTACCCTGGCACAGGTCCCGGTTAAGAGTATCTTGATGGATGTGGTTATTGCTGATATTCCCCCTAAGTATGGCTTACTGTTGTCTAGTTCATGGGGAGCCAAGCAGGGGGGTTATCTTCAATTGGATATGATGTTTTCCACAATTCCCATGTTTGGTGGGCAATTTACTCGTTTGTACAGAGAGACGAGGTTAGCATATACAGTAAGAGACCCTCAAAATCCGAACAATTTCCCTATTTACATTGCGGATCAAGATTTAGGAAATTGTATCTTATCTTTTGATGACGGTTTAGATGGTTGTCCGGAGGAAAACGATATAGAGTAGGAAGAGTCAGGTTACATGACAGAAGATATGTGTAGCACCGGTGTCTGGAAAATGTTTTTTGACGGTGCCTCATCTTGTGAAGGGGCTGGTGCAGGAGTGCTTTTGGTACCTCCCGAAGGAAAGTTCGTTGTTCCTTTTTCCTACAGACTGCAATGGGATATAGATTATACTAACAACGTATGTGAATATGAAGCGTTGGTCTTAGGATTAGAGGCTTCCAAGAAGTTAAAAATAAATAACTTAGAGGTATACAGAGATGCAAAGTTAATAGTCAAACAAATAAATCGATAGTACCAAGCCAAACATCCTAGATTGAGATCATACAGGAATTGTGCCTGGGATCTGATGGAAAACGTTTTCTCGTCCGTAAATGTCCACTTCATCCCGCGTGCAGAGAACTTACATGCTAATGCATTAGCTAAAGCGGCTTCAACTTTCATGCCTCCTACAACCTTTAAATTGAAATATCACATAGAAATAAGACACATACCGTCTATACCAGACAATATCCAACACTGGCGGGTTTTTGAGGATGACGAACAAATTAAGAAGTTTCTTGAAGCAGTAGGTGAATTTTCCGAAACTCATGTAGACCAAGAAAATCAAAATGACCAGATATAGATCATGCAAGAAGGGGAGGATCCTCAAGCTTTTCGAGACAAAATCGCAGATCATCGTATGCTGGTCCTAAAAAACAACTAGATTCTAAAAGCGCTGATCCCTCTGGAAAGATTGTTTGATCAAAATGACATACCTGTGAAATCCACCTTACAACCCCAACCAGAAGACACTGAGGACTATGATATAGGAACCAAAGAAGAATCCAAAATGGTAAAAATATCCAAATTCCTCTGTCTCGAAATAAAAAGTAAGTATAAAGAACTACTCAGACAGTATAAGGATGTTTTCGCCTGGTCTTATGATGAGTTAAGGACATACAACACTTCCGTAATTGATCACAAGATACCTCTAAAGCCTGGGGTCAAACCATTTAGGCAAAAGCTTAGACATATTAACCCCATTTTGTTACCTGTGATCGAAAAAGAAGTTAAGAAACTTTTAGACACGAAAATAATAGTACCTTTGAGATATTCAGACTGGGTAGCAAACCTGGTCCCAGTCAGGAAAAAGAGTGGGGAAATCAGACTGTGTATGGATTTTAGAAATCTAAATAAGTCGTCTCTTAAGGACAACTATCCGCTGCCCAAAATGGACCATGTGCTAGAAAAGGCAGTTGGAGCCAACCGAATGTCTATGATTGACGGGTTCTCTGGTTATAATCAAATCGCCGTGAATGAACAAGATAGAGAAAAAACTTCTTTCACTACACCATGGGGTACATTCATGTATGATAAAATGCCTTTTGGTTTGATGAATGTAGGGGCCACGTTCCAGCATGCTATGAACATCGCTTTCATCAGTGAAAGGGATAAGTTCGTAGTCATTTATCTTGACGATTTGATGGTTTTCTCTAAAACCGACGAATAACACTTGATACATCTTAAATAGACATTCGAAAAATGCCGCAGGTTTGGTCTATCTTTAAATCCAAAGAAATCACATTTCGCCATGCGGGAAGGTAAGATTTTGGGTCATATCATATCTAGGGATGGAATTAGGATTGATCCTAAGAGGATTAAAGCGATAGATACTATAAATATTCCCATAAATGTAAAAGAGATTCAATCTTTCTTAGGAAGAATAAATGTTTTACGAAGATTTATCCCGAATTTCGCTGAGATTGTAAAACTGATCACTGGTATGTTGAAAAAGGATAGCAAAGTAAAATGGACAATCGAAGCCAAAGCGTCATTCACACACATTAAGAAATTCATAAGTGAGGCGCCTGTGTTAGTGAGCCCCGACTATCTGAAAGATTTTCTTATTTTCTCATTTGCCTGCGAACACACGATTGCCGCAGTGCTCCTACAAAAGAACGAAGAAGGTTTTGAAGAACCGATCGCTTTTTTCAGCAAGAGCCTTAGAGACATAGATCTGAAGTATGACATAATAGAAAAACAAGTGTACGCCATGGTAAAAGCATTAAAGGCATTCAGAACATATGTACTACACTCCAAGATAATTACGTACGTACCCACTAGTTCTGTGAAAGATATTTTGGTACAACCAGACAACAATGGAAAAAGAGGGCGATGGCTTGCCAAAATCCAAGAATTTGATCTGGAAGTCAAACCGACCAAATTGATAAAAGGACAAGGCCTGGCCAAACTCTTAGCTGAGTCGAATTTCAGAGCCCTGGGTATCAATTTCCTGCAAGAAGGCGATAAAGACATGAACCTAAACGAGCTGAATGAGCAAACAGGCCCAAACAAGATCGAAGAGAAGTTCATATCATCAGGCTGGTACAAAGACATAGTATCATACCTGCTAACTCTAAAATGCCCAAATGAGCTATCACCATCAAAAGCTAGGACTTTAAAACTTCATGCGGTCAAATATTGTATCGCCGAAAGTCAACTATATTGGAAATATCCACTCGATTTCTTTTTATTCTGTTTAGTTGAATCAGAAACTCAGCGGGTTATAGATGAATTTCATGAGGGAGTCTGTGGGGGGCATCACGCTTGGAGAGCTACAGCTTACAAAATTCTGAGGGCTGGGTACTACTGGCCAAAACTTTTCTCGGACGTTAATGCCAAAGTCCGAGCCTGCAACCCTTGTCAACTATTTGCAGGCAAACAAAAGCTCCCAACACTACCTTTAGTTTCAGTCAAAGTTGAAGCCCCATTTCAACAATGGGGTCTAGACTTCATAGGTGAAATTAATCCCCATTCTAGTGCTCAACACAAGTGGATCTTAACCGCAACAGATTACTTTACTAAATGGGTGGAATCCATTCCAACCAAAAGGGAAACAGACTCGGTGGTAATCGATTACTTAGAAGACAACATTTTGTTTAGATTTGGTTGCCCCCGAAAGATAGTTACAAACAATGCCCAAGCCTTTAAGTCTATGGTTATGATCAACTTCTGTCAAAAATATAACATCGTTTTTGGCCATTCCACAGCATATTACCCCCAAGGAAATGGATTGGCCGAGTCATCTAACAAGAGCCTGGTAAATATAATCAAGAAAGTATTGGATTAAAACAAAAGGTCTTGGCATGTGCACTTAAAATACGCATTGTGGGCGAATCACATAAGCACAAAAAGGTCTATCGGCATTTCACCTTTTCAGATGGTTTATGGGATAGATGCTATGTTACTTATAAACCTAGCGCTTCCAGTGATGAAGTTATGGAAAGATCAAAATGAAGAACCCAATCATGTCACCAGGAGGATAAATCAGCTGATTGAGGTTCAACAACATAGGGTCGAAGTAGATGAAAAGTTGCAGAAGTACCAAGATGACATGAAGGCATTATTCGACCACAGAGCAAAGGATAGAGATTTCCTCCCAGGTGATTTAGTATTAAGGTGGGATGCAAGAAGGGAAGAAGCAACAAAACATGGTAAATTTGATCACCTCTGGTATGGGCCGTTAAGAGTCTCGGTTCTGGAAGGAAAAAATTCTTTCCTACTGGAAAATATAGACGGTGAAATCCTCAATGCCCTTGTCAATGGGCGTTATCTGAAGAATTATATGCCATAACAGTCGCCTAAAAAAAAAGAAAAAAAAAGAGAAGAGATTTTGTATACTTATATATATATTTTGTATACATATATATAGTTTTCATTTACGCATTGCTTTTGATTTTCTTTTTTCTTTCATGAAATTTCAACACCTTTCGGATAGCCCCGATAACCTTCATATTTTCCTCTTACAGGATTCCAGCTGCACACAAAACAAGAAGGAGAAGTAAACCGAAAGTTGGTGTCAGAAATAAATCGGCTTAAACAGGTGATACCCAAGATTTTTGATATGGTGCAAAGAAATTGAAATGAAAAGGTAAAGATGAGATTTCCTAAAATACATGTTTTAAAGGACAATTAAAGAAAACCGAGGTAACCTCATTCAAACAACAACATTGTCTGAACTAATAAATAACAAAGTTGTTTTTTTGTTTGATCGTCTACGAAAAAATAAGACAAATTAAACGATTCACTCAAATTAAAAGAAGTCAGCCGAAGTAAAGTACCCCCAAAAAAGATCTACAAGAGTCAGTTTTGAATTCCTGACCTCTGTATTCTCAGTCCATAAGTCACTACCTGTCACCCTTTTCTATCTTTGGGTTTACCTTTTACAAAGTCAACATCTTTCCATTTTGCATAAGAAGGGATAAGAGTTTTCGTTTCAACCTCGTGAGCTTCAAAGCAGATTGTGGAAAGAAAGTGGGTCTTCACAACTCCTCGATCCCCTGCTAAACGAAGGAACACTTAAAGTGATCCTAACTTTCCTAGGTTTTTCAAAAATATCGGAGGATTGAGGCTTGCTCAAATAGAATGCCCTAAGAAAGTTATTTTCCCTTTTTTCCTTGAGAACGAAGGTGTGGTGAAGGTCAAGGGAAGGTTGGTACTGAGTAATCAAAGTAAGTTGACAGACCTATAATGCAAAATATTACACAGATATCAGCCCTGATACAAATTGATTGCCCCCATCTTCGCGCTCTAAAAAGTAAATTATAAGACAGGTGGTGAAAGGAAATTCAGAAATGATTGCCCCCATCTAGTCCAAAAGACGATGAAAGGAAATTTAGAAATGATTTCCCTTGTCTCAACATTTAAATGCACAAATATATTCTGAAGTGGTGAAAGGAAATTCAGTAAAAAGGGTCAGATAACCTCACCGGGGTACTCAATAGGCTCGCTGGTAGTGAAGCAATATCTGAGATATCTATAAGGCTGTTATACATGAATATCACTCTACTTTGGTAACCAATTCTTTTTAAAAAATTGATCTACATCCCAAGTTCAGACGAGACTTCCTAATTAAAAACATATAATCTTCTTCTTTTGATGCAAGCTGATAGCCACAAGATCTGTTGGGTCTCCTAGAACTGTTTTGATTGTCTTAAGGCAGACTTGAATTTAGTAACGGGAAAGGGAAAGTCGTGAAAGGGACTACGACTAAGTTTAAAAAGAGTATATGAGTTTGAAAATATTTTCAAGGTAAAAAACGAAGTCTCTTTCCCCCTTCGATACCCTGTTCTCAAGAACCTTTTCTCCTGATTGAAGCTATTGACTCCATTTAACCAATATTGGCACGTGGTCTACTGTTCTTCCCGTCTTACAAGAAAACGGGATCCCTAGTTGGAGCCTATGTTGGAGCCACATTTATTTTTTCTAGCCCGTCTCAAATTTCATGTCTTAATGCTTGAAATCGAAAGATGGTTTTCGTATTTTCCATTTGTGGTTTCAAAATCTCTGAAGTCTTATCACGCAAGTAGCAATAATTATTGTATTCTCGAGGTGAGTCCTACTTTTCGTCGAAATTTTTCCCCCTTTGTTCTACCTTTGGATTTCGTATGTTGGATGCTATAGATCACGTAGTTCACAAGTCCCGAGCAATGAAACGAAGAAATCTCTTTAAAATTTTACCTAAGCAGTAATGGGAGTAAAGTGTGCCTAAATCATGATTAAACATCATTGGGTTTTCACGCCTCGACATTCACTAAATCCAAAAGTCTTATTGTCGTAACCCCGGTAGCCGAAACCACGAAGTCTTTTTTTAGTAACTCGTGTCAAGGTTAAAGGTAAAAACTAAGCCATGGTTAAGTTATGTCAGCAATTCGCCACTCGGTGTTTTCTCTTTAAAATGCTACACTGTCTAAGCCCCGACTCGCGAAGTCACGAGAAAGATATGAACATAATTAATTAAACACTTAATCCAAGTTTATCTTCCCTTTTAATTAAAACGTATTATCGCGATCTCGCGGTTTTACAGCTCGGCATGCAAACTTCCTGGAAACTTACCTTCGAAGCTCCGAGTCGCGATTTGGAGAATATAAATAACTACGTAATTAATTAAGTGCCTAATCACAATTACATTTTTATTAACCAAAATCAATCATCACAATTTCGGGGGTTAGAGGTTCAAAGGGTTATAGCAAAAATTCCTGATACAATGAGTACCGAAAGATTAATTAACTTCGGTAAAACTGGATTAATTAAGCTAAACCAGTATCTTCCGTGTTTTGATGCTTGCACAGTTTACGAAGCAATCTTAATTCTTCCTTACACGAACTGACATTTCAAACTGCCAAAATTTATGGCATTAATTAGAAATAAGGCGAATCGACAAATTAAAGATTAGGTTCTTATTGCTAAATTTATTTCTAAAAATGATTTGACAGATCTGCTCTAAAAAGTACCAGGTTTTCAAATATATAGAGTTGTTATTCGTTATAACAAATTCATTTCTATATTACGCAGAGCACACTTTCTCAGCGAGCTAACTTCTGTATGTATACATATTTTTATCGCAGAAGAGCTAAAGCAGGATCTCCCGCCATGGCCCCGTGAAAAGCATCCAAAGCCAGCGTTGAGGTTTCGGGACAAGGTTCAGACAACGTCGTTGATACTTCACCTCGAAGTGTCGACTCGGTCTCGAATTGGTCGTTCGTTTCTGATGTTCTGCAGGCCGAATTAGTGGATTATTCCGATGACTCCAATGGCAATGAAAAAGACGACATAACCACTAAGTATAAGATTGTCATTCAATCGAGAATGCATAAAGTTGCGACCAGGCCACGATTTCTACCCTATTATGATATGGTTCGATGGGCATTAGACCATGTGGACATACCAACCATATCCATCATGAATGAGCAGAAGGTCACCATCGGGACTTTCAGACCTAAACATCTGCAAGCTATGTACAAGTTTCCCACATCGTCCGACCTTACATATGATGCCGAATTCTTGGAAGAGTTCAAACAAAAGGAATCTGTGTAGTATGACAAGACTTTGTCTAGCTTAATAAGAGATTGGGTTTCACACCTTGCGAAGTTCAGGGCAGACAGTCATGGTATATATTCAATAGCTTCCTTGGAACCACAGTTCAAGTATGTAACTATGATGACATGCAGATTATACGGGAGAGAGGACACCTCACATTTCTTTCTTCAATGGGTTCCTCTAATACATTGAGTCACCGAAGGCTATTCCTTCGACTGGGCGAAAATGCTGTCTGATAGCTTGATCAGTCGGGTTATAGAGTATCGGGCACAGAAAGAGAGCGGAAATATTTCTTCATTTTTTATGTCTGCATACATTATGGACACCGTGTGCTTTCTAACACCATTTCCCTTAATGAGCTGGAGTTGGAATCCAGCAGAGGACAAGCCCATCCATGCCTATGATTCGAAATTGTGGGAAAACAAAGTGGCAGATTTTGTATATGAAATCTTCAACTGGGTGATGGTACCGCTGCATGTCACTATTTTCAGCCACCCGCCACCCAGGATCTCAGACAGTATAGTGACGAATTTGAGCAGCATAGTTGACTGGTATGTAGAAGCCGAATTCTCATATCTCAGAGTTTTCGGGGCTTCTGTTCCCCCGCATGCATTGCCATTATTCATTCCCGACAAGTTGGCTTATCGTGAAATTGCTAGACAAACAGTAATCAGTGGCATAAGCAAGGAACTTAAAGGATACTCAAAGAAGGTATGGCCACCTTTTCCTATTCATTTAAATTCATATACTTTGTTAGATTTCGGGCATGCTAAAGCTGAGGCAGCAGCCCTAGAAGACCTAAAGTTGGTCCTTATTGAATTCAAGAAGCACGATACGCAAAGGGTCATGGGTAATCATTTGGCCAGTTGCGGACTCAAGAGGTTCGAACATGAAAATTCACCCTCGGATGACATTTTCCGAGGCGCAAGATCTTATGCCGAGATTTTAGCTCGGATACAAACCTTGGCACCTGAAGAGAGGGACGATGTTCTGAAATTCCAAGAACATCGACACAGTTATCTTCCCACAATATTACAGGGTGAGCATCCGAGTACAGTGGAGGTGAAACAAAAAGATGCTGAAGGCTCCAAGGATGCGACTCCCGGTCAAGAAAAACACCAGGACGGGGGAGAGCAAACTAAGAGTCCGAAAGTAGAGATAAAGACTCCCGACCCGCCGAAGAAGCAGACTTCGATTACTACTCCGGGACAATCAACGAAGTAAATCAGAGATCCTATCACATCAGATACTCCCTTGCAGTCAACTCAGGGAAATATTGACGCAGGGTGGATCTTAAATGAAGAATTGAGGCCTATAAGGGTGGAAGAGCTCCCTCCAAATGAGTTTTTCTTCGATAATAAGAGAAAGACAGTGGTAAAGAGAGAATTCTATCAGGAAGGGGAATCAACAGTCAAGAAATACAAAGTTATGACTGATGGGAAGGACAAGAAGAATGAGCAGTTCAAAATGGAAATAGCTGGGACATTAGGGGCATATGCCACAGCGAACCAATTTTCAGTCAGGGTTTTAAAAAACCAGCTGAAATGAAAAAATTGCCTCATCAAAATCCTAGAAGCCAGACTAGCCACAACAACGGAGGTTGCCAAAGACCAGGAGAGTGTAGAAATAGAGAAAGCAAGGTTGGCCGATAAAAGTGAGATAGAGTTGCTCAAGACTAAGCTCGAACAAGCACAACTAGTGGTTCAGAATGGTCAAATGCAAGTGGGCCAGCAAAAATATTTGATTGAACACCTACAGGCTAGAGTGGAAATCGCCGAAAGTAAAGTGATAAATATCAGGATGTTCCAGTCCCAGGCGATGGAGATTCGGAGCAGAGTCCTCGCGACCCAATGAAACTTACTCTCCAAGGTAGAGGTGATTCAGGACAACTGCTTGCTGGTTAATCAAGTTTTGAATTATTTATCTGCTAGAGAAAGAGAAGCAGGAGCAGTACAGGTTGCCTTTCAAGAGGCTATGATAGCTACAAACAACAGGGATTCGGGAAATACTCCCAGGTTTACCATTTCAGAGCAGACCAGAGGAAACATTCTATTAAAAGAATGGGAACACAACATCTCGAAAGGTAAGCTGCAAGCCAAGAGGCTAACGAAATCCTTAGAAGAGGATTTTATCTCTATAGATGGTAATCTGCTAGGAATTGATAGTGGAGGTAATGCCGAGGCATTGATTCAAATGAATATGGAAAAAATCTCACTTGATTTAAATGAAAAAGAGGAAAGAGATTCAGCCGAGATCTCACAAGTGACTATGGAAGACATAGTCCAAATAGATAAATGTATGATTAAACCAAGTGTGCAATTATGTACTATCGACATCATAAATAGACATATGGAAGACAGGCTGCCACAATTAGCTCGAGATTGTTACTCTTTTGAAGCCAATTGTCAAGAAGAACCATCAAGGCTAATATCTCGACTGGTTGAAAGATGTGTCACCTGTACCGAGCACGCACGAGGACAAGCTTGCACCAAATAAAGACAGAGAAGAAGAAATGGAGCGATTGCTCTCCTCCCTATCATAACAGAAAATTTTGCAACGATTGAGATTCCATCTTGTTGTAAAACTGTATAAATATACCATAGAAAGAAAGAAAAAGGTCTGGACCTTTTTGTGTCGATTGTAATAGAGTTTTTACATTGTGAGAGTTAATACAAAGCAAATCTGAACATTCTCAATTCTGTCACAACTGTGTTATGAGTTTGTTTTCTTGTATCTCATATTTCGTTTCATTTCATATTCGTATCTGATGAATGCTTCACTATAATTTAGTACAACCTATACTATAGTGAATGAATTTTGGTTTCCTATATTGTTTACTGTTTTTCCTCTGTACCAACTATCAGCAGGTATAAGACCAGTCAACACTTTCAGAACTCTATATATATTTTATGCTTCATCGGGTTACTTCTTTACATTTTTCCTCTTTTGTTTATACATGAGATTCTCCCTTGATAGGATCCTTACTCGATAGACAACTAAATGTTTTCTCCCACCTCATACATTTTATTAAAATATAACTCAGTTACAGGAAAGAGCCTTTGATTTTCTTTCCTTTTTCATTCCTGAAACCGTAAACTCTCTTTTATACGACCGAATTGAGACAACACTCAAACTCCCCCTGAGGTTTCCTTATTTTACTGTTCCTCTATGACTGTCCCTGTATCAACACAGCCCAATATCGAACCCGGATTATCAAATCAAACACACATTGCCTTAAACCTTTTCGATACTATTCTTAAAACAACCACTACCCGGGTTGAACTCGAACGTTCATGGGTAGCGATTGAACATGATATAAACATCCAGGAACAATTGGAAGCTAGACAACGCCAACGTAGAAATCATCCCTAGTTTCCCTTGCCGAAGGTTGACGTTTCTCTTTTCTCTACCCTTTACCCACTTTCGGATGCCTAGACACTATACTTCTAAGCCTTAAGTACAGACTCTGGAACAATAGGTGCCATCTTAATGGTGCTCTGGTAACTGTTGTTGTAAGCAAACTCCACTAGTGGCAAGAATTCCTCCCAACGCTTTTGTTGGTCCATCACATACATGTGCAACATGTCCTCCAAGGTTTGGTTGGATCGTTCGGTCTGCCCGTTAGTCTCTAGGTGATACATAGTACTAAATTTAAGTTGGGATCCCAAGGCCTCTTGGAAACTCGACCAAAATCGTCTAGTAAACACCGATCCTCGATCGGATATAATCCTTTTAGGTACGCCATGCAACCTCACAATCTCACTGATGAAAAATCTAGTAATGTCAGGTGCTTGATACATCATACACATAGGAATAAAGTGAGCACTCTTTGTCAGAGTGTTTACTACTACGAGAATCGAGTCATGTCTCCTTTCCATTAGTGGCAATCCAACAATGAAATCCATCGAAATAACCTCCCATTTCGATTCCAGAATAGCGTGCGGTTGTAGTAATCCTGCTGGGTGTCTATGTTCAGCCTTTACCTGCTGACACTCTAGACATCTGGCCACATAATTGACTATGTCGGCCTTCATTCCCTTCCAGAAGAATAAGGGTTTAAGGTCTGCCCTCATCTTCGTGACTCCCGGGTGAGCCATGTAAACTGCTCTATGAGCCTCGCTCTGGATCAACATCCTCAACTCGTCGTTTGGCGGTACGTAAATCCGACTTCTAAACCTCAATAACCCATCACTATCAAATGAAAATCCCTCATATCATGGTACCATCATTGTGTTTTGTCCGATAAAACCCTGGACCTCTTTGTACCAGTTTTCGTCACGCTGTAAAGTTAGAATCTTTTCACGTAGATTCGTCTGAAGAGGCAACACCGAAAAGATGCATGTCCTTCGACTCAAAGCATCTGCCACTCGGTTCACTATTCCCTTTATGTAAGTAATCTCAAAGTCGTACTCGCTAACCAATTCCGACCAACGTCGTTATCGCGCGTTTAGGTTGCTTTGCGTAAAAATGTGTTGTAGTCCACAATGGTCAGTCTTTAGTTCAAATTTTCGCCCAACAAGGCAGTGTCTCCAAACCTTCAAGGCATATACGATGGCTAATAACTCCAAATCGTGCATCGCGTAGTTCTCCTCATGCCTTCTCAATTTCCTCGAAATGTAAGCAATCACTCGTCTGTCTTGCATCAAGACTCTGCCTAAGCCTTCCTTGGATGCGTCTATGCATACTAAGAAGTCCGTGTCCATGTCAGGGAACTTTAGTATCAGTGCTGTTGTCAACAACTTCTTAAGCCTCCGAAATTCTTCCACGCATTTCTCAGTCCAAACAAACATCTTGTTTTTCTTCTGCAATTCCGTGATTGGATTTTCTATCTTCTAAAATCCCTCGACAAACTATCGATAGTAGCCTGCTAAACCCATAAAGCTACACACTTCCATGACATTCGTCGGCGTAGGCCATTCCATAATAGCCTCGACCTTGGTTGGATCCACGATGATACCTTCTCCAGAGATGACATGCTCTAAGTAGTGAATCCTTGATTGATAAAAGGAGCATTTGGAAAATTTCCCATACAATTTGTGCTCTCGTAGACACTGTAGTACCAAGCGCAAGTGCTCGTCATGCTCCTCCATTGTACAAGAGTAAATCAAAATATCTTCAATAAACACTTGGATGAACTTGTCCAAGTACTCGCGGAACACCTCATTCATCAAACTCTTAAATACTCCTGGGGCGTTTGTCAGTCCAAACGGTAAAACAATAAACTCGTAATGTCCAAACCTCGTCTTAAAAGTGGTCTTAGGGACATCATCCTCCTTGATCCATAACTAGTGATACCCTGATCGCAAATCGATCTTGGAGAACACCGTCGCACCCTTCATTTGATCGAACAGATCATCAATTCTCGGCAAGGGATACTGATTCTTGATCGTGGCCTTATTTAGTTGATGGTAGTCAATGCAAAGCCTCCATGATCCGTCCTTCTTTCGTATGAAAATAACCAGTGCACCCCATGGTGACACACTAGGACGTATCAGTCCTAGGTCCAGCAACTCCTTCAGTTGCATTTTCAACTCTTGTAACTCTGGGGTCGACATTCGATAAGGAATTCTTGCTATTAGTTCAGTCCCTGGTTTTAGGTCTATGGTAAACTCCAATTCCCTTTCCAACGACATCCCAGGTAACTCCTCTGGAAATACATCCGCAAACTCTCTCATGACTGGAAGGTTCTCAAGACCTTCTGCTATTCCCTTCTCATTTAACGCAAGGATCGCATAAAGCTTGCACCCCTTGCGCATACTCTTCCGTAACTGTAAGGAAGAGACGAACCTCAGGGAAACTCCCTGGTTCTGTCCTATAATCACACGTCTTTGTCCCTCATCATCGATCAAGCTCAACTGTTTCGTCTTATAGTTGAGTATCACCTCATGCGATTCCAACCAATCCATACCAATTACGAAATAATAAGATCCTAATATCGTGACGTACAAGTTGGCCCTCGTGAAAAACTCTCCCAGGTTAAGGGCACAGCCTGTAACCTTTCCTCCAACCTTATGTTTAGCTCCTGAGGCCATCTCCACGAAGCTAAACTCATCTTGTTCGACTGCCTTTACCTTAATCCTTTTTAGCACTGCACCAGAAATGAAACTCTCGGTAGCACTGGGATCTATCAAAATACTAAGGGTCTGGTCAGGGATGGTACCTATCGTCTCGAGCACAGTCGAATGATTCTTTGCCTGGCGGTTATTCATCGCTGCATGAATCCAATGGGCCTTGCCCATATCTCCCACTGTAGTGGGTCTAGCTGATCCAGATGTTCTGGTCCTCTCCAAAGGACAATCACGCTGGTAGTGTGTCTCCCCACACGTCCAACACCCCTTCTTCGGTCCAGTAGTCCTGGTACCCGAAGTAGAATATGACGGCCCACCGGTCTGGAACCCTGATCTGTTTTGTTGAACAGATCTAAACTGCTGCTGCTACAGGCAATGCTGCTACTGATGCGGTGGTCCCCGATAAGGTGTCCACTGTTGAGGCGGAGGTTGCTGATGTGTAGTGAAAGTGGATCCCCTCTGGAAGCCACAATTTCCCAGTGTATGTCTCGCTGGTGTCTGGTGCTGCTGTGTTCCAAATGACACCTGCCCTGCTGGTCTCACTGGAGTCCTAGTCTGACCCCCACTGATAAGCTCCTCCTCTGCTATGAGGGCCTTCTGGACGACATCATGCAAGGTTTGAGGCATCAAAATCCTAACCTTTGCACGTAGGCTACCATTAAGGTTGAACACGAACCTATTGACCTTAAGTTTTTTAGTGTTAAGGTGCATAGCATACCGGAGTAGCTCCATAAAATGTGCCTCGTACTCGGGCACCGTACGACCTCCCTATCGTAAGGTGTTGAACTCATTGAGATGACGCTCAATGAACTCCTCTGAAAGGTACCTCTCTCGAAACCATTCCTAGAACAATTCCCATGACACGTCTTCGACGGCCATGTTCAACTGTGGTAGGAGCGTCTTCCACCATAGAAGAGCACTCCCCTTTAGCTGGAAGATCGCCATGTGGACCTTCATGTTGGAGGTATAATCGCGAAGTGAGAAGCACATCGCCATGTTCTCCAACCATGCCTCAGCGGCTGCGCCGTCCGAGGCACCAAAGAACTCGGGAAATTTGACCTTCTCGAGTTCATGGTGAATGCTACTAGTAACGGCTGATGCACATGGCGGAACCTCAGCGGGTGCCGACGCCCTGGTCTCATCTCTGTCCAAACGACTGATCAGTGCCTCAGACATGCACTGAAAAGATTTCATCATCCCGACTACATCGCCAACTGATATCTGCTCCTGTCCGAGAACCTGCTCGCCTCCCTGGGGGTTAGACCCCTCAGGTGTGGGTGCTACTGGAGGCGTCGTGCCTCCTCCCCTAGCACCCTGTCGTTTGCCTCTGTGGCATCCTCTAACCATGATTACCTACACACACACACAATCAACTCGATTAGCAACAGTATAATCAAATCATGTCAACGAAATCCGTAGCGATCCCAAGTCGCAGGTTGAACCCACTCTGTACCATATGTAACAATCCTCCTCGTCATGACGACAAACCTCTTATAACAAGTGCAATTTTTATTTTGTGTGCATGTGTACAAGGGTAACAAGACATTATACTCTGCACTGCCACATGACGACGAATCATGACGCATACAACTGCGATATCAACATAAAGATCCAAGATGCATAATAACATCTGCCAGCAATGAACAACAATCAACTGACAAAATAATAAGACTGACTACCCGCTCGTCCTACCCTGCAGTGGTTAGGACCTCCAAGACACATAAGCAATGCTCAAGCCCAGGTTCCCATCGATTTAACCATTTAAGGTCTCAGGGCTGGCGACTGTTCTGAGGAACATGGAGGTGTCTACAACCCACCCGACACAAGCAGACCAAGCAATAAATGTTTACAACCAAGAACGACAATGACTAAAGAGAGACCATGCCCTCTACGGATGGCGCAAGTCAGAAGGATTCTGACAAAAACCAACCGTGAGTAAGACAAGGCATTACCTATGACTCAATTAGCATTAATTATAGATCCATTTACTCCACTTAATTTCCATTTGTTGACAAGTTACCCAACCCAACCTTGAAATAATGTAAATTAACTAATTGCAAAATCCCCATTTTCTAAATCGTAATAATTTAAGGTACTTAGCTCAAGGACCTTATATTTTAGATGTCATCAATGACCATAAGATTTACAATAACCTTGCAATAAAATAACCATGAAATTACTTCTTAAATTACAATAATATTGCCAATAAAATAACAATGATCTTATACTTCATATGTTATCAACACTAACATTGCATTTTATTATATTGCAAGAACATTATATTTACATATACCAATTAACATCAATTCACATCTGAACTAACACGTCTAGATTATTCATAATTACAATTTTTAAAATTTATAATTCAACATTATCTATCCACATTAATTAATATCCTTATGATGGTCATCTAACTCAATGAGTCTTAAATAAATCCATAGCTATAACTAGATGAAACATAAAACCTCAACATGATTTCCATATCTAAACTAACCATTCTAATTGATAAATAATACAACTCTTAAATTTTAGCATCCGACATTACCTTTCAACATTAATCAATATCTAGTTAAAGCATAGTGCATACAAACTACTCCCCAAAACTGATTATAACCAATCATGCATGTCCAACTGTCAACATAAAGGAGGTTCTGTTCACTGTCGAGCCAACCTACCGTCCAGTTCTAAGTGGGTAAGGGTCTAAGGTGGCATCCAAAAACAATGGGAGGAAGTTCACTGCCAACGCAACCATTACCGTAACTACACCAGACCACCACGCGTAAGGCAGTCCATATGCGAGAAGTCCGGGAAGGAGTGGGACCTACCAACTATTATTTACATCGGGAGTGGTGGAGTAAAAACAAGGCAACTCGGACAACCAATCAAGCTGTCGATTCATGACTTCTGGCAGCATAGTTATAAACTAAAAAAAAATGGCTGGGTAAGAAATTTCTATCCTCCGATTGAATAAGAAAAAGTTTGAGTGAAACATTGTTGTCATATATTAAACTGTACTAAATTCACCACCTCTCGGCGACCAACCACCATTAGATTATTAACAAAAACACAGGCATGAACCTCCGCCATAATAAATTGCGAAAAGTCGGGAACCCACCATCATGGGTAATAAATGGTAATTATTTCCGCACGCCAACCCCTGGGAACACAGAGGGGATTAACCAACAGGTAAACGTAGTGTTACATGGTCAATCAAGGGATGAACCCACTAAACAAAATTTCAAATCAGTGCTAGACACAGGGATAAGTTCGCCTTTCAAGCAGTGATAGAGAGTTGATTGAAATCGCCCAAGGGTGAAAGACGCAAAGCAAAACTCAGTACTCACACCAGTTAAAAATTTCGTGCTAATTTAATCAACTAGAAAATCGTTGCGCAACTGATTTCGTGATCAATAGATGGCATTAAAAAGTCAAGGATATCTGCACAGGAAGGGATACGACAGTCTGCTGAGATTAACCATCGACAACAAAATGCCTAGTAGTAAAAAGATTAAAATCATTAGAGCAATAAAATTTCACATCAGCAGGGGTTTATTTTATTTTAAAGGCTGTCAACAAGAACCTTCACTGCACCAACGCCTCAGAAGAAATTTGAGTGCTGTCAAATAGATTTGGCGGGAGTGTTGTGCAGAGACGCATAGACAAGGAAATTAGCAGCTCAGTTGTTCAAAGTGTAATCCTTGGATCAGTTGCTTTCAACGAGCGCATCCTCGTCAAACTGGCCATAGTTTTTAAAATTGAAAAGAAAGACTTAAAAGAAGCAACATATACTTCAACATTGGACTCTGAGAAATTTGAGAAAGTAAAGACAAGTCTCGAGGAATTCATTTTAAGACTTATTAGAGATCGGCTATACCCCAGTGCTGTGGCTTTGTTAAAGCAATTTTCTCTTCAACATTCTTCTCCCAAAGAATCTTTGGTCACTATGACTCATGATAACCAGGTTGAAGTAGCATAACAATGGGCTGTTTACATGGGGAAAGACATGATTTGCTCCCTTGTACAACATTTAAGCAATAAGAAAATGTTCAAGAAGGCATATAAGATGGTACAAAAGTATAAATTGAAGCCATAATTTCCAGGTGTTTATTATCAGTATAAGAAAAGCTCATTGAGGAAGCTAGCAGGGAAAGGATGTTGGGAAAATGCAGAATCGATGGCTAATGATGACCGTCAACTTGTTGAATGCCTGGTTAAGGTGGCACATGAAAAAGGTGATGCAGAAAAAACAACTGATTTATGCCGTCGTTATTGTATAACAGATTATCATGAGGTTCTTCAGTAGCTTATAGTTGTAATTCATACCCAAGAAACCTATAAAATATAAAACTGTACATGATTTGCAACAATAATACTGTATCGCAAGAGAAATTTTAAATAAAAACCGTAGTTACAGCAGTTACAATTGTAATCGCCAAATAAATAAATAAAAATAGCCAAACAATCCATTTACCCCGATATACCGATCCCAGCATAAGTCGTAATGCATTATAATCTACTAAAATACAAATCATACCGTTGCCTTATTGCCCGCCTCGAATGACGTCCGCGCGCTCTGTGCCGCTCCCACTCACCGACCATCGAGACTACACCAGTACCTCCCAGCCAATGCTAGGGGTACTCTGCTTCCCCCTTAGCCCCCTGAGCCACAAAGGGGCCACACACTATCTAGATGGTACGTCTAGCTCCCAGCTCGCCTCGCAAGGCCGAGCTACCACTCTTATCCGAGCTGGGAAATCCCAACTCCCCACAAGTAATCAGTCAAGTCACAAATCCAGCAGTGTAACGTTACGCTAACAACTGATCCCCTCCTTCCTTCTCTTCCCTTTCTTTTATATAGTTTTAGAACTTCCAACTTTCCCTAAATCTCATTTAATTTAAGTTTTAATAAAAATCTTCTAAAAACTCTCCTTCGTACAAGTGTCATCCATCCCCCACATTTCTCCATTAACTATTTTCCTTAATTTATTAAATTGTCATATTTCCCTCACCCACCTAGAGTTACTCCTATTTTTACTTCTAGGTGTCCCTAGATTCCCTTACAGGTTTTAAATACTTTCCCTAAAATGAAGTTGCTAATTTTGTTCAATTTAGAAGGTTCTTAATTCTAGATTCTTTACTCAGTTGACCTCGCTTTTTACCATAAGTTCCCCTCTTTCCCTTTTTAAGTTACCTCCATTCCCTAGTTTCTTAAATGTTATAACTTCCCTCTTTCCCCTTTTTATTAGAGCTAAAAATGGAAGTTGCAATTTAACCCCCTTTTATTTTTAATTCAACATCTTTTTAAACTATCAAAAATTAAAAATAATTAAATTCTTCTTTATATTTTATATCCATAACTTTTAATTAATTTCTTACTCTCTTCATTTACCCCAAAAATTTATGAAGACCAAAATTATTACTTAAAGGGTTTCTATTTTAAATTTTACTATTTTAAATTTTTAGAGATGTTTTCTCAAGGGTAGACAAAATTTTACCCCTAGGAAAGTTTCAGACTTAGGACTTAGATTCTGAACTGGGCGACATTTAATTAGGGAAGTTGTTTTAAATTTTTTTAATGTGTTGTCTTTCTTAGGGCCATCTAGGTTCATTCCTTTATCATTATCAACGCGACGTGCCCTTCAGGACGCACTACATGCTCCAAGGGTGCCACCCGCCTCTTTTGTTTCTTTTGCGCGACGTGCCCTTCAGGACGCACCACGTGCTCCAAGGGTGCCACTCGCACTTTTGTTTATTTTTCACAACGTGCCCTTCAGGATGCACCACATGATCCAAGGGTGTCACTCGCTTCTTGACTGATTGGTAGACATCAATAACCCCTGGAGTCAACACTCCGCCAGGTGAACTTGTGGGAGACTAAGGGCTTCTA
>JZKD02S0085447.1:286925-307748 GCA_000966675.3 Picea glauca | reverse complement strand
GTGGCCCCTTTACTCCATATGTGAGTCTGGTCGGCAAGCTATCATCAGCCTGCATCATCAACAATCATGTCAGACATGTCCACATCATATCATCTAATCAAATGTACTAAAATCATAGTAAAACAATCAAACCTCAGTAGCACACTCCCTGACTCGATCCAGAGTCCAAGGGTTTCGTCGATGCATCTGCATCCTCAAGGTCCAAAACCCTGCACACTTAGTAAAACTGAGTCAATAGCACCTGTCTATATCAAAGCAGTATAACATCATGTCATCTACCATAACGCATCTTAATCAAGGACAAATGTTTTAATATCATAATAGTCCGGATCACTTGCGAGCAAGTGTCCTCAAAGAATAATTTTTCTCAGTGCGCCAGAGAGGGATGTTACATCTCGTTTGATTTAGACTCAAAGAATCTTGACTGGAGGCTCGGGCTGAGTCCTGAACTTTCCAAATTAGAACCCATAAAGAGAAAGAGGATTTGTTCCTGTAAGGAGTACATAATTTAATTTGCTATTATTTTCCTTTGCCCCATCATGGGTGTGTTACACAATTTCAGGGAAATACCATTGAACTTCAAATCAGGGAATTTTGTCTTGCACATGTTATTGTTCCATCAAGTTTTCATTTCCCATAATTTGATAAAATGTGTGCTAAGTGTTATTATTTTCAATATAGGATTGTAAAGGATAAGAATGGACAACATGAACTCTTTCTTATCACCCAAATAGATATTTATGAAATGCTATCATTACCGGAACGACATGAAAATATTTTTGAAGAAGAAATGGAAAGTCTATATAATTTGTTTCTAATGGAACATCATAAAACTTTCCTTACAAAACTATTACTAGAAAGTGAAAATGTGCGAAACCTAAAATTTCCATTAGATACTTCTTTATCCAAAGGATTGGTGAATGACATAATCTCAATGGTATGCATAGTATTGGGTTATGAAAATGATAGTTTTGTAGATGAAACAATTCTAGGGTTTTCCTATAAATTAGCACACTCAACCACGTTTAACTATGCTAGTTTTTTATCTGATATAATTCATGAATAGTTGGTCCAATTTGAGAAAATAAAAATTTTCAGGCATCAATCAATCTTAATTTATCTTCTTCTCTATTATCAATCAAATTTATTCCCATGCTTGATGTTAAAAAAGGAAGACCAAGAAGGAAGGCCACTTCCAGTATTTGAATCAACTCAGGTTCTAAACTGTCAAGGTCTTAAAAATGGTTTAAATTTTTTTGTGGATGACTTTATGTTAGTAGTCTACACTTTGTTCTTTAATGAAGTTCCACCTAGAATTCCTCTTGAAGGTAAACATTATCTACATATGAGTCATCAATTGGAATTTGGGGATTAATATATCTCAAAAGATTGTACAATGTTAAGGATTTATGTCTCAGAATTAAAGCCTTATAAGATCCCCGTCTATTTGAATCCAATTAATTTTTTCCTTAGAAAACATCAGGAAAATACTAAATGCTGATTATGTTCATTTTGTTTCCAAGAACATAAATACATCCTTTGTACTACCAGTCAAAATTGAAACATTCATTCTTAAAACAAGAAATTCTTTTACCATTTTGGAAAATATAATAAAATATTTTCAATTTGAAGAATATGTACTTTTTCAATATAATCCTTTTAAAGTAATCTATGACATGAGAATTTTATTTGGACTAGTATTGTATACTCACCAGATTGATGGAGAGAAGGAAATGCTATCCAACAAAGATTCTTGGATAGAGGTACAATAAATCATGCAGGAACAACAATTAGAATTAACAAAGAAATGAAACAACATGGAGGAAGATATTACAATGGATACTCCCCAAAAGGAATATGTACAAAGGAATAGATCATATGATCCCATGGAACAAGACACTCTAGAACATCCTTCAACTAAAAATAAAAAAAAATGGATTCCAAGGATGGAAAAGTAATAAGAAAATCAAAACATATTGAAAAATATGTGATTGCAATTACTCACATTCCAGCCTCTCACGATTCTCAGGGTACATAAAAAGTTTCATTTAATGAATCTTCGAAGGAAATTGCAATCATTGAGAAGGAGGCTGAAGTCTTCGTAGAAATGAAGATGATCAAAAAATTTTCTAAACATATTAAAGAAAATTTGTATTCTTAGATTGTAAATGAAGGCCCTACTTCTTCAACATTGTTATCCTTAATTTATTATGATAAAGGTACACTCAAGATGTCTATTCTACAACCCAAAGCTGACAAGACAGAAAAATATCTCATGCCAAATGAATATGATACCACAAATTTTACCTTTGACCTTGACAACTTGCCACCTCAAGACAATATCGAATGGAATAAAAAAACAATAAATGTGGTGGTAAGAGATCTAATTCAGGCATCTTTTAATGTTAAAAAGTTAAATATGCAAATTGGTAAGATTGAAAATCTCTTACAGATTGAAAGAGAAACCAACAAGGCACGTTTAGTTTTAGTAAATGATTTAGAATAGAAACTGATTTCTATAGAAACCACAACAAAAAATAAGTCCAACATAACTTCAATGATTAAGGAAAAGGATAAATAAATTCAAAGTCTTAGAGGAAATATGAACCATCCACAATGCATAGTCATACCAAAGAAATAGTGGAGTTGGAAAAAGAAAAAGACAAAATGAAAGAGCAAATTAAGAATCTCATAGAATACAATGCAAAACTACAAGTAAACATTGTTAGATTCAATGAGGAAAAAAAAACTTCCTTTTTAGTTAAGATAGCCGAGAAAGTAACCATCCTTGATGTTGAGGAGATTCTAGCAACCTCAAATCAAGGATAAATAATTCGACTAAGGAAGGAATTATCAACAGTTCGTGAAAGACTTTAGATAATAGAAGTGAATATCAAGGCAAAATTTCAGAGACGACTGATTTACAGGAGAAAATAGATAAAATAAATACATTAGTAGAAAAAATTTGTGCTGATATAGCTCAGGAGGATACTAAATTGTCTGAGTTTAATAAGAAAATTGTTGAATTTGAAGAACTGAAATAGAACTTTCATCAGAATATTTATGAAATAAATTATTTTATAGGAGCCAAACATTGTATATGGTATCAAATAAAATCAATTATGTAGAAACTAATAACTCATTTTGATGTGCTTTAGGAAATTGTTATCTTGGAAATAAATACAATTCTAAAGGTGAATAAATCTTGGGAAAAGTTAGAAGACAAGGTGCACATTGCTAATGATGTCATAAACTTTGTAATCATATAAATAGTGCATATATTTAGGTTTTAGAATTCATGGATATAACAAATTTTATAATGGATGTTAGTACAGTAATGTTCAAAAACAACTTTATCAAGTCAACTCAGAGAAAATGCCAAACGGTTTTGTAGCTTGGTCAACAATTCAGAGCCAAATTTAATGAAGCCTTTGAGATTGTATTACTACTTCCATGGAATGATCAAGGGTGGTTTTATCCTTCTGATATATATGAATAAATATTGACAAACAAAGAAGAAATAATGAGAAATTTAATGATGCAACATGTCCTATCAGAGGAATACTTATCTTCGAGAAATTATCTAATGATTTCACATTGCTCATCACTCTTAAAGACATTCAAAGGAATTTACCCCATGCATTATATGACTTGTATACATAATTAGATATCAGAGGGTGTAAAATGCTAATGTATAAAATTCCAAAAGGAGATGATTGGAAAAGAATAGAAAGTCTAAGAAATAAATCTCCAACATTGAGTTCCACTTGCACATTATCTCATATGTTAGCACCAATTTCCACGATTGCATCAATGTAAACACCCATATCAACTTCAATTCCAACTTCTACATCAACAGAGGGAACAAGCAACAAAAGAAAAATAACACATAAAAAAGACATCCCAAGATGGTTGTATCTAATTATAGAGTTCGTTAACCAATAACTAAAAGAAAAAGATCGAAGAAGAGTATATAACAAAGGAAGAAGGAAGCAGAAGGAATTATTCTAGGGGATAGCACATGAACTAGCTTCATACAGTCTTTTCGATCATTCAAAATCTCAGTGTTAGTTTTATGAATTTATGTTTCTTCATGGAGGATTGATACCTTACTTGAACAACTCTTTGTTACGTTCTCTTTTTATTTTCTTTTTGTAAATTTCAAGTTTTGAAGTCAAAAAGTTGTTTTGGAACTTGCTTCTAAGAAAACCTGTCTCTGTAACAATTTAGAGTTTGAATACAACAACAATTTATTTATGGTCTCACTTGATGATTATATAATTGCAGTTTTTTTTCGATCCATATTGATGTGTTAAATCATTAAACTTATATCTACAATAAATATTACTGGAGAATATAGAGGTTTTTGATATATTTAAATACATTATAGAAGTTATTTGTATTTTTCTCAGTTTCCTCTCATTTCTAATATTTGTCACTTTTAATGCGAATTTGCCTTGAGCATGCATCATTTAAAATAATATTTTTATTACTATTTTGTTGTTTTATTCTATACTTATCTTTAATGATGGATAAAGAAGAATATGGTGCCTTCTCTGATAGTGCATTATTTTGTTAAGATACTGCTGGAACTTTGCTTTCATAAATCATTTTAAGTTTGATTGATTTTAAGGTTTTGTACCGAAAATTAGTCTCATTCTTTAATCCCAATTGAAGGATTCTTAATTAAAAAGAAAGATCAAAATCTTATTTTAGAGGCTTACCCCCTTTGGTTACTGGATTATTTTAGATAACCTAAAGTGAGAAGGTTATTTTTCCTTCGTAGGGTGCCCTGGCACTATTCTGATCAATAAAAAAACTTGAGGAACAACAACCATTTTGGTTCCAGTGCTGGGGATTCAAAATTTTGAAATTTTATTTTGAACTCAGATTATAAATATTAATATTGTCCATCTTGACTAAATGACTTGTACAAATCTTGTGAAACCACACTTACTCTTTGTTCTGGATGATTAGAGAAGCATTTGGAATCAATTGTACATTCTGGTAATACAAATAACTAGAAATCGAGAAGAACTTGCACAATCTTGGCAGGTGTTAGCCCAAAAAGATGTTTTAGCCAAATAGGATTGACCAATTAGAGAATATAGGGAAAGGAGACTCTAGTGAAGGGTAAACATTCTTTTGAAAGTCAAGTTCTTAGCAATCTTAATTTTGGAAAATTCATGATTTATAGTTTTTGTTCTTCTTCATTTTCAATCATTATTTTTATCTTCGAGATATGAGATATATAATAGTTTTATTTCTTGTGGTGAACAAGATATAAACAACATGGTTTTTTCACTTGAATGAAACAAATTTTACAATGATATTTCACTAGGAGACCCCACTTATCACTTTGGAAGGAAGCATAAGACATACAAGAGAAAACCCTAATCCTCAATAAGTTCCAGTGCATCCAAACCACAAGAAGATACTTTCAGAATCCAATAGGTGATGATGTGGCAATTCATCAACATCAAGTACCTCTATGGTTGAAAATATTTCAATTTATGAAAATCAATTTTATGAGCATATATATCATTTTAAAACCCTCGAACAAAAATAAACTTGTTAAACCTAGTAGTAGAAAAACATCTCCTATCTTTTGCTCAAAATTTCCTGGTCAAAAAACAATTTCTCCTGAAACTAAAGAATTAATTAAGCAACATATTATGGCCAGGGTAGTTGGAGGAGGAGTAGGAGGTGGAGGGGGAGGAGGACCTTTACCTCCACCACCTCCACCTACTCAAGTAAATCCTTGGGTAGCTTCTCGATATGGACCTATTGTCCTCCCACCAAACTTAAATGATATGCCTGATAATTACTTAAAAATCCTCCCTAAATTCAATGATGAAAATGAAGTAGCTACAAAAGACCATCTTACAACCTTTCAATATTACACTGATAATTTATCCATTGAAGAATAAGATGGTTATATGCGTATTTTTGTCTAGAGTTTAGAGGGAGATTCCAGAAAGTGGTTTAGAAACCTACCTCAATATTCCATTCCTTCATGGGAAATATTACAAACCAATTTTATGAACCAATGGGGTGAGAAAATGGACCACCAATATTATCTAATTGAATTCTCTGCAATAAAAAAAATGATGAAGTTGTGGTAGAATTTAACAAAAGATTTAATAAATTATATAATAGAATTCCTACTATCATCAAACCCTCTCCAACAAAAACAAAAGATACTTATGCAACTTCTCATAATGCCATTTTTTCCATAATGTTAAGGGAAATGAGGTCCTTAAATTTAGATAAGATGCATAATGATGCAGTTGACATTGAGGGAAATATGGCTACTTATGGAAAAGTTAAGATTAAACTTGAAAATAATGATAAAAAGAAGCAAAAGGACGAGATTCCTGCTCAATCTTCATCATCCAATTCCCAAGATGCAAGATGGATGAAATGAAAAAATTCATTATGGTTCTATCAAATAAAATTACTAGACCGGAATTAAGTAGCAAAAACCCAACTCTGGCACAATCAAACCCCCCACAGAGAAATCCTAATTTCCCTAATGGAAACCCAAAACCCAAAACAATTTAAGAGGCCATTTAATCCTTATCTAATGAAAAGAACTAAGGAACCATCTGTACAACCTCCTAAGAAAAATAATGTCGTTGATGATCAAGTAGATGTTGAAGAACTTGATCAAGAGGTCCTCGAAGAAAATGACCCATCAAGTGAACTTAATTGGTTAGAAGATGAGAGAATCCCTACTCATTTAACCCAAAATGATTATCAAAGTTTGTTAGGGGTTCATAATCAATTCAATGAAACCCCACAGACTGATGATGATGATTTTTGGTCTACTCAATATGGATTCTTTGTTGATTCTTTGCAAGCAGAAATACAAAGCAAATATGATCTCATACCTTGGCCTAATAAACAAACAACTCCTCCCAAAGTTACTAAATATAAAAAGGATAATGGAAAAAGCAAGCAAAAAAGAACAAATGAAGAAGAAACTTCTTTAAAAGGAATTACAAATGAAAAAGCTTAGGAAATACTTAATCTTAATACTATTTCATTTAGCTTAACTAATGAATTAAACAAGATCAAAGTCCGAATTCCTTTAACAAAATTAATAAAAATTCCTACTTATAAAGCCAATCTTGAAAAATTTGTAAATATTACTTCTCTTGTAGTCCAATTAGATACCATAAATTTACAAGATTATTTCCCACATGTAATTGTTGGACCACACATCGAAGAAAGGAATAATGTTACTCCACCCTTTTCATTAGTTTGACCATCCATGACCATTTGTTGCACAATTGCATGTTAGACTCAGGTGCCTCCCATAATATTATGCCTAAAGCTATCATGGACAAGCTAGGATTAGACATTACCAGACCATACATGGATCTTTATTCATTTGATTATAAAAGAGTAAAATGTTTAGGCATGACCAAACACCCAGTGGTTCATATTGCTCAAATCCCATCAAAAAGTGTTATGATGGATGCGGTTGTGGTTGATGTCCCTGCAACATACATATCCTCTTATCTAGATCTAGGGGGAAAATATGGGAGGACATTTTCAATTATAAATGTATTATGAGACCATCCCTATTTTCAGAGTTAAACCTAGAAGACTTTAAAGAGAAGTCAAATTTGCATACACCTTAAGTGATCCAAAAAATTCAAATTTTTTTCCTGTATATGCTGAAATTGAGGAAATGGGGAGTTTTCTACTTTCTCTAAATACTCAATGTGATATTTTATAAGATATAGAGTTATATATTAATGAATCTAAAATAGGAAAATCTGAAAATGTTATTTGGAAGATGTTTTTTTGACAAGGATTCATCAAAAAAGGGATCTAGAGAAGGGATTGTTTTTTTTTCTCTAGTCAGGGAAAAACATACTTTATATTTTAAACTAGAATTTGAAACAAAAAATAATGTTTTTGAGTAAGAGGCTTTAGTTTTAGGTCTTGAAACAAATAAACAAATGAAAATACAAACAGTAAATATTTTTGGTGATTCAATATTAATTATGGATCAAGTCAGAAATAGATGCCCAACCAAGTACCCTAGAATGAGGGCATATAGAAATCAAATTTCATATTTAATTGATATTTTTTTCTTGGCAATCAACTTTATAAATATTCCAAGAAATTTAAATCATTTGACAAATTCATTCGCTGTCTCAACAAGCCTTTTCAAGTTTCCAAATATATTTTCTTTGAAATTTGAAACTGAAGTTGTTTACAGACCTTCAATTCTAGAAAATATTAAACACTAGCAAGTATTTCAAGATAATTTCGAAATTAATTTTTTTTAGAAACAATAAATTAATTCTCAGCCTCGTATATTGATTCTAAAAATGATAATCAAGTTGCTAATACTGTAAATGAAGAACACAAATATGAAAATATAAATATTAAAACAAAGTTGTCAAACATTCCTAGATGACTTATTCCTTTGAAAAAAACTATTGATCATAATGATGTAGCAGTTAAAATAGTCCTCCAACCAAAAGAATATGATATTGAAGAAATAAATATTAACATTGTTGATGAACATAAATTAATCAACATTTCTAAATATTTACCCTCATAATATAAAATTAAATATATTGAAATGTTTAAGGAGTCAAGTGATGTTTTTGCTTGGAGTTACAAAGATTTAAAAACTTATGATAAAAAAATTATTGAACACAAAATTCCCCTTAAAGAAGGAATAGAACCTTTCAGTAAAAAATTAAGGCAGGTTAATCCAACATTGTTACCTTGAATAGAATAGAAAAGGAAATAATCCAACATTGAAAAGGAACATTGTTACATTGTTAATCCAACATTGAACAGAAAAGGAAATGAAAAAAAATTGTTAGATGCAAAAAATATCATCCCTTTACGATATTCAGAGTGGGTGGCTAATTTGGTTCCTATTAGGAAAAAGAATGGGGAGATTCGCTTATGTGTAGATTTTAGAAACCTCAATGGGCTTCTTTAAAAGACAATTATCCTCTTCCTAAAATGGATCATATTCTACTCCATGGCAATTATACAACAAGGTGGCAATGAGTAAAGAAGATAGATTTAAGACTACTTTCACTACTCCATGTCGAACCTTTATGTATTATAAAATGCCTTTTGGACTAATAAATGCAAGAGAAACCTTTCAAAGGGAAATGGATATAGCATTTGGTGACGAAAAAAGATAAATTCGTTGCTATTTATTTATATGATATGATTTCCTTTTCAAAAACTGAAGAACATCTTATGAAACTTTTGCAACAAGTCTCTAAAAAATGTAAACAATATGGCTTATCATTAAATCCTAAAGAATCATTATTTGCAATGTCAGAGGGAAAGTTACTAGGCCATATTGTGTCAAAATGAGTAAGAATTTATCCATAGAGAGTCTAAGCCATTTAATATCTAACTTATCCCAGACATAAGAAGGAGGTTCAACGTTTTTTAAGAAAAATAATTTTTTTAAAGGTTTATACCAAATTTTGCTGAAATAGTAAAAAACATAACTTGTATGCTTAAAAGGGGAAAGGAATTAAATGGAATGAGGTAACTAAAACATATTTTCAACAAATTAAGACAGCTTTAGGAGAAGCACCTATTCTCATAACTCCCGATTACTTAAAGGAATTTATGATTTTTTCATTTTTCTCATAGCACACTATTATAGAAGTATTGTTCCAAAAAATCATGAAGGTTTCAAACAACCCATAGCCTTTTTCAGTAGAGATTTATATGATATTGAATTGAAATATAAAATTATGGAAAAATAGGTGTTTGCTTTGGTCAAAGCCTCAAAAACATTTAGAGATTATGTGCTACATTATAAAATAATTGCTTATGTCCCACATATGGTTGTAAAAGACATTATTGGTTAGAAATATTATGATGGAAGCATGGGAAAATGGATAGCAAAGATCCAAGAGTTCTAACTAGAAATTAAATCAACCAAACTTATTAAAGGTCAAGGCTTAGATAAGTTGATGGATGAATAAAACTTTAAAACTCTTGGAATAAATGACCCTAATGTCAATTTGTCAATTTTCCTTTTAGGGATTGTCACATTTACGATAAGTCATTCTTGTTTGAACATCAAACATTGAAAAAAGATCAACATGTTGCAGATAAGTTTTTAAAATCAACTTAGTATGCAGATATTATCCACTTTTTGAAATATCTCAAAACCCCAAATTATTTAGACAAATCTTAGTCTAGATTTTTGAAATTAAGAGCCATTAAATATTGCATTGTTGATGATAAGCTATATTGGAAAGATATCCTTTTAAATTGTGTTGTGGAAGAAGAAGCTAATAATCTAATAAAACCACACCGTGACGTAGTATGTGGTGGTCATTTTTCATGAGAGTCACTGCTCATAAGATTTCATAAGATCTTAAGAAGTGGTTTTTACGACCATCACTTTTCTCTTTAAGTAAATAAAAAAGTAAGGGCATGTGTTGAATGCCAATTATTTTTTGGCAAACAAAACTTTCCTACTCTTCCTTTGAAACCAATTAGGGTGCATGCTCCTTTCCATTAATTGGGATTGGGTTTCATTGGTGAGATACATCCACCCTTTAGTGGTCAACACAGATGCATTCTAATAGCTACTGAATATTTTACTAAGTGGGTGAAAGCAATAATGGTTAGGAAAGAAACATAATCTATAATAATCAAATTTCTTGAGGAGGACGCTCTAGCTAAATTAGGTTGTACTAAAAAATTAATTAATGATAATGTTAAAGCTGTCTCATCTGTGTCCATAATCAACTTTTTTCAAAATTTTAATATTATTCTCGATTATTCAATTGCCTACTACCCTTAGGATAATGGGTTAAGCAAATCTACTAATAAAAAATTGATCAAAATTATTAAAATGATTCTATTTGAAAAAAAAAATTGAAATTCCCAATAAAATAATATGCACTATGGGATGACATAATTAGTACCAAAAAAATCATCAATATATCTCCTTTTCAACTAGTTTATGGTGATGATGTCATTCCACCTATACATTTAGGGATCCCAGTAATGAATATTTTACAAGAGGAACCAAATAATATGCAACGTAGAACTAATTCAAGTTCAACAACAAAGAGAACACGTAGATGCCAAATTCCAAGATTTTTAAGATAAAATTTGATAGAAAACTAAAGAAAAAGTGTTTATTGTAGATGACCTTGTTTTAAAGTGGGATAAAAGAATAGAGGAACTTGGAAAGAGCAATAAATTTGATAATCTTTGGACTGATCCTTTTAAAATTGAATCGATTGAAGGTGAGAATACTTTTAAAAATTTACAAGGAAAGAGTTTGGGAATGCCTATTAATGGTCGTTTCCTTTCTTGAAACATTTCCTTTTCTATTAATTTCTTACTTTCTCATGTTATGTACATACCTTATTCAAAGTTTTTATTTAATATTTTTTCATCATACTTTACAAATTTCTCACTTTCTCATGTTATTCTATTAATTTCTTACTTTCTCATGTTATGTACATACCTTATTCAAAGTTTTTATTTAATATTTTTTCATCATACTTTACAAATTTCTCACTTTCTCATGTTATATACATACCTTATTCAAAGTTTCTTTCAAAGTTTTTATTTAATATTAACCTTATTCAAAGTTTCTATTTAATATTTTTTCATCATAATTTACAAAGCTTTTTTTGTATTCAGAAGTATTCAGAATCATTTAAGTGAAAGATTTAGTAAATATTTTATTTTCAAAGGAAACAGTTCAAAATAAAATTTTAATATTACCACTATCTTTACATTACTTAGCTCATATATTCTTAGGAATTCTTTTTTATCAAGGGATTATTTGAAATAAAAAGTTTCGCTTAACCTTAAAAAAAAATCAAGGGTGCTCATGTACTTGAAAAAAATTATTTATTCCAATATCCAATAAAACAATAAATTACATCATTGGAAACATTATGGGAACTTTATTCTTGATCACTGAAAGGATCCTTTTAAAAATATGTATCATCCTTTTTCATTTACGACTGACTTCCCCGCGATACGTTGAAAATTTTCACAAAAATAAAAATATAATATAATTATATAGGAAAACTACATTAGGTGTTGTGAAACTTCTCTCGGCATTTCAATCTCACAACTGGGATCATCCTTAGGAGTTTAGGAGTTTGCTAAGCTCACTAATCAAAACTTTATATTTTTAGATTCAATAATAATAATGTAAATCTTGTGATTTTTTGCAGTATTTGGACCATTATTATTTCTCTTGAGATTGTACAATATGGGTTTCCAAGCTTCTCTAATTTTTAACCCCTCATCTCTGTTTAGGTTATTTCGATTCAACTCAATTTATATAGCTTCTCTTATCTTCCTTTTCCCATAATGTCCCATTTTGGTGTTGAATTTTGTATTCTCAATTCATATGTGTTGCCTTGAATCTTGGGAGTGTTCCGCCAAAGTGGAATTTTTACTTTGATTATGTCTAATGTTGGCCCAATGTTCTTTAAACCTAACTAGAAAAGATATTCTTGTCTCTCCAATATATTATTTTCTGTATGAGTAGGGGATGGCATATACTCCACTTTACAATCTTGGGTTTATGACATCCTTTGCATGGTCCAACATCTTTCTTAGTGTGTCCATATTGCACAATCTCAAGAGAAATAATAATGGTCCAAATACATAAAGTCAGTTGCAAAAAATCACAATATTTGGATTATTATTATTTAAGCTAAAAAGACAAACTGTTGATTAGTGAGATTAACAAACTCCCGAGGATGATCCCAACTGTAGGATTGAAACATCGAGACAAGTTTCACAATATCTAACACAAATTTCCTATATAATTATAAATTTCTAGTGCGTAAGCATGAACAACTAAAAATATAATACATATGAAATAACATGGAAAGACAACCAATTATTCATGAAATGGGAAATGCAAGCAAATCCATCGGGGCTATGGACACTCACTAATACCATATGCCTCCACTGGGGATATGTACGCTCATGGGAAATGTGTAGATTTTAACCTTGTACAATATTTACTGCCAACATATTTTCAGTAAAAGAACATAAAAGATACAATGGAAAATAGAAACATTACACAAAGATTTTTCCCCTGGAAACCCAAACCGGGAAAACCAACATATTCTATATTCATTCATTGTGATACATTGTTTACAATAAGATATACATATAGGAGACAATGACATCCAAAACCCTAACCCAATGACATGGATTAGTCAACAACCCTAATTCCTTAACCAGAGATAGAAAACCATCGACAAAAACCATGTGCCTAAAAACCGCCCAACAATGGACATAAAAATTGAGGCAAAAATGTGACATGTTTCCTGAGGATTTTTTTTTTTCTCGAGGGCGCTTCCCTCGAACCCCCGTGTGAGGATATTTCGCCCCCTTGCACCCCCCCCTCACACCCCCCTGCGCAATGTAGACGATGTTGCTCGTGCAAAGAATATAACACATACCCAATATTATCCCACTTGTTGTTTTCTTTGCATACATGGGGTTACATGGTTACATAGTCAACAATCCAAGGAAATAATGCCCACAAATCCTCTACATAAAGAGAACTTCTCAGTGCTCACATATTTTGTTAATGAATATGCAACATTTTTCAAAGTTTCCACCTTCATCAACAACACTTTCTTTTCTTCAAGCATGTCTCTCACAAAAAGTGATATTGAATATCAATATGCTTTGTATTTGAATGATAAGATGGGTTCTTTGCCAGAAAAATTGCACTCTGACTTTCACAATATATCCTTATAGCTTGTTGTACAACCCCAATACCTGAACACAATCTTTGTAACCATACTGCTTCCTTACTTGCATGAGTGGATGCTATGTATTCAACTTCTATAGTTGAAAGTGCCACTACAACCCGTCTTTTGCTCATCCAACTTATTGCTCCTCCAAACATGTTAAACACATACCCACTTGTAGATCTCCTACGATCCAGATATCCAACCCAGTCTGCATCCAAAAAGCCATGTATATCCAACACTCTGTCCAATCCCGATCTTCCTTGGTAGCACAATCTATAGCTAACAATTCCATGCAAATACCTGAAAACCCTTTTTACTGCTATCTAATTATCCTTCCCTGGTTTTGACATATACCTTCTCAAAACTCCCACTGCATGTGCAATGTCCGGTCTAGTACAAACCATTTCATACATAAAACTGCCAACTGCACTCACATATGGAACACGAGACATGTCCTCCTCCTCTTCTAGTTTCTTGGGACACTGATCCACATATAACTTTACACCAATAGGAATAGGAACCTTGACCGGTTTACATTCCTGCATATTAAACCTCTCAAATATTGTATCGACATATTTTCTCTGATTTAACCAGAGTTTCCTCTTTTTTTTTATCTCTTTTAATTTCCATGCCCAAACTGGAATTTGAAGCACCGAGATCCTTCATGTCAAATTTAGAGGACAAATGAGTTTTCACATCCTGGATAATCTCCTTGTTGTTTCCTATAAGCAACATGTCATCCACATACAAGACCAAATAAATCAAATAATCACCAATTAATTTAAAATACACACAATGATCCTCTTTTCTTCTTGTGAAGCCAAGTCCCAACATATAAGTATCAAATTTTTGATACCACATCCTTGGTGATTGTTTTAAACCATACAATGACTTTTTCAACTTGCATACCGACTCCTTCTTTCCCTCCACAACAAATCCTTCTGTCTGCTTCATATAGATTTCTTCTTTCAGATCCCCATGTAGGAATGTTGTCTTCACATCCATCTGTTCTACCTCAAAATCAAATGCAACATCAACATATAACATAAATCTTATAGAAGTTAACTTGGCTACAAGAGAAAAAATCTCACCAAAATCAATTCCTTTAACCTGGGAATAACCTTTTGCTACTAACTAAGCTTTGTATTTCTCCACTTTTCCTTCTGCATTAAGCTTCTTTTTAAATACCCATTTGCTGCCAATGGGATTTCTTCCAGTCGACAACTCCACTAGATCCCAAGCGTCATTCTTATCCAAGGCTTCCATTTCTTCATCCATGGCCTTTTTCCAGAGCTTTCTATCCTCTGAATCCACTGCCTCCCTGACAATTCTAGGATCATCATCAGTTATAGACAAAGAAAAATTTGAACGGAAATTAGATGGAGTATACCTTTCCGGTAGCCTTCTTTCTCGAACCGATCTCCTCAATACTGGAGTATGAGGATCTTCTTCTTCTGATTCCTGTTCTTCTGTAGAGTTTGATTCATCATCCTTTAAATCAAACTCTATTTTCTCTGGTTCTTCCTTACTTGGTAGGATTTCCTTTTGAACAAAATCCTTCATTTCTCTAAATACCACATCTCGGATATACAATACCTTCTTAGTTTCTGGGTTCCAAATATTGTAACCTTTCAGACTATCTTTATACCCAATAAAGATACACTTTTTAGCCTTCTTATCTAACTTACTCATGTTTTCTTTTGGAACATGAACATATGCATCACAACCAAATACCTTGAGATGTGTGAGAGAAGGTTTCTTACCAGTCCATACCTCTTGCGGAGTCTTTTCATCTAGCACCGATGAGGGTGATCTGTTGACCAGGTAACATGCAATACCCACTTCCTCTACCCAAAATTCTTGCCCTAACCAGACACCACTGAGCATGCACCTTGCTTTTTCCATCAACGTCTTGTTCATGCTTTCTGCAACTCCATTCTGCTGAGGTGTATATGGAGTAGTCTTCTGCATTGCTATACTGCACTTCTTACATATTTCTTCAAATTCATTCCCACATAACTCTCCGCCATTATCTGTCCTCAACACCTTAATTATTTTCTCTGCTTGATTCTCAACACGATCCTTAAACTCTTTAAACTTGTCAAAGACTTCCGATTTCTTCCCAAGGAAATATATCCAAGTATTCCTCGAGAATTCAGTTATAAATGAGACATAGTACACAGAATTTCCCAATGATGGGACCGATATTGGTCTAAAAACATCATTGTGAACTAGCTGTAAAATTCCTTCTTCCCTCATTGCACCAGAGAGGAATGTTACCTAATTCTGCTTCCCATATACAAAATGTTCATAGAAATCAAAATCCAGAGAGCAGTCAGACATACCTTCAACCATACTTTTACTGTATAGTAGTCGAAAACCCTTCTCTCCGATATGCCCCAGTCTTTGATGCCACATCATAACCTTTTCTCCAGAGACTGTAGGAGTTCTTTCTTCTTCAACTCCAATATCATGAACAGTGGAACTATTACACCCATCACTAATAGTGCTTCCTTTCAGCTTATACAAAGTTCCAAACCGAACTCCCTTTAACAACACCATTGCTCCTCGAACCATCCTGCAGGTTTCCTTTTCAAATATTGTTTTTACCCCTGCATCGTCCATTTTGATTACAAAAATCAAATTTGTAGCCAATCCTGGGATGTGCAGAACACCAAGTAGTGTTCTAATCCTTCCATCTATGAGCCTCAACTTGACTTTTCCTCTACTTATGATTCTAGTTGTCGAGTCATCACCTAGGAAAACATTACCTCCATCATACCTTTCATATTCACAGAACCTCTCCCCGTGGGGAGTCAGATGAAAGAATGCACCTGTGTCAACCAATCATGCCTCATGATCTGCATGTGTGCTTGAAGAATCCAAGTACACATCCCCTCCTTCTTCCTTGGAGGTATTTTATTCTGTAGAAGGAGATTCTTTAGATCCCTTCTTTTTCTCAACTTTGGATCTATACTGCTTCTTGTAGTTCCCTTCTTTTCCACATCTCCAACATACCTTTACAAACTTTCCGAGAGATTTAGATATACTCTTAGACTTGGATATCCCACTTGAGAACTTATATCTATTTCTTTCCTAGGAGTCTCCTCTTCCAAATAATGTGTTTGTGCTATGTCCTTCCATATTCTTCCATCTCATCTCCTCCGACAACAAGAATGAGACCACCTCATCAAACTTCAAGGCAATTGTATTACTACGTATGGCCACAACCAGACTATCCCATGAGTTTGGTAAAGAAAACAATAAACTGATACACTTATCTTCATCTAAAATTTTAATCTCAATAGATACTAACTGACTTACCATGGTATTGAAGGCATTCAAATGCTCTGCCACCGAGTCTCCATATCATATCCTCAGGTTATAAAACTTATTTCTCAAGAAAGTTTATTTACTAGGGACTTAAACTAATACAACTTCCCCAACTTGTCCCATAAATCATTGGCTATAGCTTCCTCTGACACATTCAGTAATACTGAATATGAGAGACATAGTCGGATTGTGTTCTTCACCTTCCAATCCAACTTTTTCCACTCATCTACTGAAGTTCCTGTAGGTGTAGTACCTGGATCTACTGCTATCCACTGATCTCTATCCACCAACAAATCTTCCATATTGAGCTTCCACAACTCAAAACTTTGCCCATTAAACTTCTCGATCTCCATTTTCGAATTGCTCGCCATTTCTTTTCACCTAAAAAATCAATACCACATATCTCCTACTGTAACAAGGCTTATCACAGTCTAGACCCAAACCCTTGACCATAAAGGCGTCCCCCTGAAGCCAACAAAGCTTTGATATGAAATGTAGATTTTAACCTTGTACAATATTTACTGCCAACATATTTTTAGTAAAAGAACAAAAAATATACAATGGCAAATAGAAACATTACACAAATATTTTTCCCCTAGAAACCCAAACTAGGAAAACCATCATATTCTATGTTCATTCATTATGATACATTGTTTACAATACAGTATACATCTAGGAGCGAGCGACTTCCAAAACCCTAACCCAATGACCCGGATTGGTCAACAATCCTAATTCATTAACCAAAAATATAAAACCATCGACAAAAACCATGTGTCGAAAAACTGCCCAACAATGGACACGGAAATCGAGGCAACACAAAAAACGAGGCAAAAATGTGACACTTTTCCCGAGGAAAAAATGTGACACTAATACTTGTGCAAATGATATAACACATACCCCAAAAAATGGAGAAACATCGAAAATGAATCCTCTCCATTAAAGACTTTAAAAATCTTAAGAAACCCCACCATTTATTAAATTTGTTCCAATGATAATTTTTCTACCTAAGGATTTGGGATATACCTCAAATAGGGTGACGAACATTTTAATTACTTCCTAGTTAACTTAGTGATCAAATGAAGAGTTGTACATTTAATTATCAATCCGAGGTTGTATCTTACTTACAAATCATCATGCACCATATATGCAAGTCATAGTGCTATAATTACTAACGAGTTGTAGTAGTTTTAATGTTACAAGTCTAGATTTCAAGATACTTAAATTATGTCACCAATCTATCCTACCTCTCGAATTGCACGAATATAAATGTCACACTTTTCAAGAAAAATAAATCACTCTTGTATAAAGTAAATCACACTCATGGAAAGTAAATCACACTTGCGAAAAGTAAATCACTCTTGCAGAAAGTAAATCACACTTGCGGAAAGTAAATCACTCTTGTAGAAAGTAAAGTTATACTAATGGTGACTTTCCCAAGTATAATGATGATACAAACTTGTTATAATTCTCATACATCCAATGACGATAATGGAATCAAAATAATATCAATCCTAAAATACTGAAAAATAAAGCTACCAAAAATCTAAATGAAAGAAAAATAAAGTGAAGCCGCGAGCGGAGTTGAAACAACGTGAGTTGCAGGAACGTAGATGCAACACAAAAGTTACAACAATGTGAGTTCCAACTACAGAATTATAAAACAAAATTTTGTAACGATGTGAGTCATGACAACCAGAGTTGCAACCAAAAAGTTACAAGATGACGACTACAACGACACAAACAAGAAGAGTTGTAGCATCGTGTGTGATTCAAAACTTATGAGGATTGAATTAAGCATCGAGTTGCAACTTAAGATTGTAAAACTCACGTTATAATGAAATTGAACATCAACCCCACTCGAATTGTGATGAACTATTCTATGAATATGGAATTGTAACAAATTAAGAAAGAAAAAAACTATGGAATAAAATAAATAGAATTGAAATGCTAGATCTTACTTTGTATTATACATGAATTACTTGAATAAGGAGGGGGCCCTACCCCCTTAGACAATGAATTGGTCTACAAAATCAAAATAGCATGAACATTCAACATACCATCACATGAACATGAAGAGAAAAGGAAATTATATTACAGAGGTCTGAAATTTACAATAACAACTGAATGCTATCACTAGAATAATTCTCCCTCTCAGCTCTAGGGAAGCTTGGGTTCTTATACAATACTAATGATGTCTAAAATGACACAAAGAGACAGATGGAAAACCATTAGAATCGAATGTTCATATATTTACATTGATATTTCCAAATTTTAGTAAAGATAAGGCATATACTGACTCAGATCAATTGAGTGACAATTAGTAGAAAAACTAATTTCTCTTTTGGTTGTCCACTTTCCTCCTATCTCTTTCCTATGTGAGGCACATTCCCTGACTGCTGGTTGTATTGTTGACTACTATGCTAGTGGCCTTTGTACTCAGCGATGCAACAATGACATTGTACTCAGAATTGTAGCAACAATATCAAACTTGGAGTTGTAGCAGCGGAGGGTGCAACTAGAGTTGCAATAGTTGTATTGTGCTCAGAGTCACATCAACAGAGAGGAATTATAGCCATTGTAAGGAGTTGGAGTTATTGTAAGGAGTTGTATATACTATAAGGTAGCCACTATAATTTATTTGTATAGCAATGTTAGTGCATGAGAATGACAAGTTCCTTAAGAAATATGTAAGAATAGCATAAAAATGGCATATGGGGAAAGATTCATACCTTGATGAAAAGTGAGAAAAAAATGGATAAGGAAGGTGTCAAAAAGGAAATGAATAGTGGAAAATGGTAAGGAAAAAGGTACTAGATGGGTGCTGAAAGTATGCCAATTTAGTCACCCATAATCTCCCCAGGCCAAAAATTTTGCATGTCCCTATGCAACCAACATTGATTCATATTTAGAGGAATCAGGGTGACCATGGAGGTCACTGACACCGCATACTACTTCCTTTTTCTTTTCACTGGTTTCATGCTCTGCTATGAATCCTCTATTTTATACTAGTTCTTTCTCCATTTCAGTCTAAGTGGCCTCGTCAATTAACATAAAGTGTGTGGCATAGACAACTACTTCCCTTGTTTCTTTATTTTGAGTTGTTTATTGTAATACGATAAAGGGTTCCCTCGCAACAAGATGAATTTCTTCAGGGTAACTTGATTTCTCAGGTGCCCTTTGTTCATCAAGCTCATCCTTCAACATTTTAATATTGAGCGGTATCTTCCAATTCTTCATTCTCAACATTATATTCTGTTTGACCAAAGATGCATAAATAGGTAAGGAGTGTGGGATGCTTACCTAAGATGTTGCAATCAACTTCCTCTGAGGCTCAACAATATCAATTTTTTGTTCTTTTTTCCTTGGTTCTTGTGCATTACTCGAGTCATATCCACACGTGTTTCCTGTTGGATCATAAAACTCTTGTACTTCCCATTCTTCCTTGTTTGAATCCTGTGAGTGGGCAGACCATTCCCAAAGAGTGCCTCCTACTGTTTCTTGTGTAACAGTGAGGGCCTCTAGTTCTAATTCTTCCTTCTCTTATGGATTGGAAAATGTTTCTGTTGTAGGAAAATCTGCCTGCGGACAAGTAGATCGACCTCTAACGTTTGACCTTAACCCTAGACAGAAAAGTGCTTATCATGGACACTGAATTTCTTTCAAATCTATCTAAGCCTAATGCATGAGAAGGAAGAGTAACAGAAGTACCTCTTAACCGACG
>JZKD02S0085447.1:269328-286915 GCA_000966675.3 Picea glauca | reverse complement strand
CTATAACCCCTGGAGTCAACACTCCGCCAGGTGAATCTTGTGGGAGACTAAGGGCTCTAAGGAATAAGGCCCCCGCCTTATTGCGCACCCCTTAGAATCATCGTGAGCGACTATCGTAGTCCGCCCTCACGGCATCGTGGATCCCCTCAAACTAGGTAATCGTTAACCTACAGTTCGAGCCATGGCGGGAGTGCTAGTAGGCTGTGGCAGGTCTGCTGTCCACACCTCTCCCTCAATCTCTCTGGATATTGTGTGTGGCCCCTCTACTCCATATGTGAGTCCGGTCGCCAAGCTATCGTCAGCCTGCATCATCAACCATCATGTCAGATGATGTCAACAACATATCATAAAATCAATAGTATATCATCAAAACGAAACAATATCATCATAATGAAACAACTCAAGTAGCCCACTCCCTGACTCAATCCGGAGTCCAAGGGAGTTCCACCGATGCCTCTGCATCCTCAAGGTACGGAACTCTGCACACTCAAAGAAACTGAGTCAGCAACACCTGTCTACATCAAGGTAGTAAAAACATCATGTCATATAACTTAACGCCTCATAATGAGAGAAAAAGTTTTATCATCATAAAAATCCGGATCACTTGCGAGCAAGTGTCCTCAAATAATAAGTTTGGTAAGTGCGCCAGAGCGGGATGTTACAAATCACATGCTAACATGTCTCTGCCCATCCAAAATTAGTATCTTTTTTAAGTAAAGAAAATAATGGATGAGAAATACATGAAAAGTTTTCAATGAATCTACGGTAATACCCAGTGTATCCTAAGAAACTTTGTACCTACTTTTGCGAAGTTGGAGTTGGAAAATTTAATATTACATTTACTTTTTCTCGATTAACTTGAATACCTTTGGCTGAGATGCGATGTCCTAGTACGATGCCATTAGTTAACATCATCAAATGTTTTTCATTGTTGAGGGCGACATTTGACTCTTTGCACCTTATTAGTATTTTCTCTAGATTGGCTACTGCCTCATCGAATTCATCCCCATATGTTGTGAAATCATCCATATATATTTCCACAAAATCATGAATTAGATAAGAAAATATACCAATAACAACTCATTGAAAGGTGGTAGGGGCGTTGCATAACCAAAATGGTAGAACACGGTAGGAAAATTTCCCCCGAGGACAGGTAAACGTTTTTTTCTCTTGATCCTCGGGTGCGATTTGGATTTGGTTATATCCAATGAATCCATCAAGGAAAGAAAAGTATTTTTTCCCTACTAACGTGTCCATGACTTGGTCGATAAACAGTAATGGGAAGTTCTCCTTATTTAGTTCTCTATAGTCTACACAAATTCTCCATTTACCGGTTTTCTTTGGTACCATGAAAAGAGGGGAGACCCACTGACTATTAGAAATTAAATAAATGAAGTTAACTGTGAGTAATTTCTATAGATCTTCTTTGACTATGTCCTTTAGTGTCAGGTTCATCCGGTGTTGGGGTTGGAAAATGAGTATGGATCCTTCCTTAATATATATGTAATGTGTGCATAAGTCAGGATGGATACCCTTCATGTCATATTAATCCTAGGTGAAGGCATCATTGTGCTTTTGCAGTACCTTAACCAGTCGCTCTTTTTGTTGTTTGGTCAGTCCTTGGTTGATTTTCAAGGTTTTCCTTGGGCTGATTTCTATGGTTTCTATAAGAGACCCTTTATCTTTTTCTAGTGGGAATTCGTGTTCAATGGGTGAGATTCTTGTTGAGGCTAGATAATCCCGTGTTTCCGGTTGGATAACCTGCTCAAGAATATTTGTGTTTTATAAGTAAGAGGAAGATGAGCTATAAAATCATGGATTTTTTCATCCTCTGTTTTATCTCTTATGGCTAAGTATTGATCTATGGAGAGGACTTGATGGGATTCCTGTTCTTCTTCATTATATTCTTTGTCAACCCAAAGTGGTGTTTCTATATCTATGCTTGGTTTGGCAGGAGGATAGAGGGTTAATTATTTTGTGGATGTCCCATGGGAGATAGTCATGTTGCTTGGCCTACAACCAATGTAGGCATTGGTAGTGGCAAGCCAAGGTCGTCCCAAGATTATAGGATACTCAACCATAGAGGTTTTGGGTTGTAGGACCATGATGTTAGCGAGATATTCCCATGAATCCACATAGATCACTACATATTCTAAGATTCCCTCTGGTTTAATGGTCGACATGTCAATGAATTTAAGTACGGTTGGGGTTTCCCTAAGGATTGCATGGTCTCACATGTCATAACGTTGATGGAGGGACCTAGGTCAATTAATGTGTTACTAATAAGTGTATTATTGAATTGAAAATTAATGACTGGACTGCCAGGGTCAAAGTGTTTAGCTACGAGAACTATTCCCATCATTAAATCTGACAGTTTTCCCATGATGTGAATGGTTTGTGGATCCTTTCATTTCCTACTAGATTTTATCAAACAAAGTTCTTGTACCACTTTTGATTAAATAGGCACATACTTGATGGATTGAAATAATGGTATTTTAACACACGCATTCTTGAGTTCTCCCAAGAAGTCAAACTTAGGCCGAGTAAAAGGTTTTTTTGGGTTTAACCTTTCTGGATAGGGTGGGTTTTGAAGTTCAGGGTGGGAATTATTAGCTTTTGAAGGTTCCTGAGATTATTTTTGTTCTAATTCTTCATTTGGGACATCCTCATTCAAATATTCAATGCTAATATGAGGTTGGTCCTTGGTTAGTGTCTTCCCTGATCGAAGGTGAATATCATTGCATTCCAGGGAAGAGATGGAATAGGTCGAGTAGGTCGCAAGTCCAACATATTGCGTTGGTTGGCATGAAATTCCATTATTCAGGTTAGGGATGGGTTGTGTAGGTAGTTTTGGTCGAGGAGGGGCATATGCGGATTATTTTATCCAGGGAGGAGGAAGAAGTTTCATGGGTGGTCATGTCATAGGTTGTTGAGGTCCTCCTACATTAGGGTTTCTCCATCCCTGTTTCCATAACTGGTTTGGAGGAGGAGGAGCCACCCATTGTTGTGTTGGAATACCCCATGTTTGACAAGCATATTGCATGGAAGGGTTATTCCAATATGAATTGAAATATTGAGATTGATCTTGATCATACCTTGAGGTTTGGGCTGTTAGGGTCACGTCTAAGAGACATAACATAACTATTCCTATTTTTTTGACTTTCTGGTAGATATATTTTAGTTTTGGTAAGGATGTATAGTTCTGAGTAGCATTTTCCTCGCTGCATATTCCGCAAACCTTCATATGATCCAACAAAAATTCTTTCCATGGATTCTTCATTCTGCATTTTGGGCGAAAGATAGCCAAAGCTCATTATGTTTCCTCCTTCTTCTTCTTCATCTGTAGTGCATCCAATTGGGATCTTAGGAAACTAAGTATGTTGGTCTTGAAATATTCTACACGTTCTCGATTTCGTCTCTCATAACTCCACCTCCAAAAAAATTTCCCATTCTTTCCAGTATATATCTTGTTCCTTTTCCTGTTTTTTATGTGCTTTGGAATATTTACGACAAATTTCCAATATAATGTCATAATCTAACTGAGAAACATCTCCCCCGCCCATCATGTTGGGGAGTTCTATACAATAATCTCATAGTCCTCTTAGAAATAATACACGTCGTGTCTCAGGAGGAAAATCTCCTTGCTTTTCCCTCTGTAGATTATAGGCGAACCATTCAAAACAATATTTGAGGAACTCATCTTCATGTTGCATCATCTTGAAGACTTCCTCTCTTATTTATTTATCTTTGTAGTAGTCTTGGTATTTGTCTAGAAATTTCTTCGTCATTTGGTCCCATGAGCGAATGCTATCTTTTCCAAGACCCATGAACCATCGTAGTGCAACACCCTTGAGCATGGCGAGAAAAAAGTTTTAGTTTTTGGGTGTTTGTCACATAGTCGTATCTTTTGCAAAGTACGTCAAAATCGAAGATAAATGTATCATAATGTTCTTTAGATAACCCATGAAAGTTTTGCAAGGATGAATGAGGGATGTTCTTCTTTTTTGTCTCCTCATTTGTTTCTTTGATTGGAAATCCGAAAGTGGAGGGTTCCTCTTTGACAAACCCATGTACCATTTCTTTCCAAGGGTCGTCCTCTATTTCTAAAGATGCCTCAGGAAAAAGGAACTCTCTAGAGTGATATTTTTCATTGATATGCTCTTCTGAAAGAAGAACCTCTGTGTGCAGAGACCCTTATAGAATCTCTGATTCCTGAGGATATGCTTCAAGATTCTTCTTGGAAATAAAAATTGTTGTAGGTGATAAGTAATTTGGTTGATTAAGCTCCTTTCCCTCCTCTAATTGACCTACACTTTTATCTTTTCAGGAGTTTTTGGAAGAACTAATAAATCTACCTTGCTAATCTCTAAGTCTGCTCATAGAAAATATTAGAAAAACATTCTACAAATTGTTGAAAAGAAATCATAGCACTCAATTTACTAAAATGCAAATCCATACAACTAAACATCAACTACTTCTTTTGATATTTCCCCGACAACGGCTCCAAAAATGATGAACTTTTAAATTACTTCCTAATTAACTTAGTGAGCAACTGAAGAGTTGTACATTTAATTATCAATCCGAGGTTGTGTCTTACTTACGAACTGTTGTGCACCATATATGCAAGTCATAGTGTCGTAATTACTAATGAGTTGTAGTACTTATAATGTTACGAGTCTAGATTTCAAGATACTTAAATTAATTCACCAAGCTATCCTACTTCTTGAATTGTGGGAATATAAGTGTCACACTTTGCAGGAAAAATAAATCACTCTTGGAGAAAGTAAATCACACTTATAGAAAGTAAATCACACTGGCGAAAAGTATATCACTCTTGCAGAAAGTAAATCACACTTGCGGAAAGTAAATCACACTTACGGAAAGTACATCACTCTTGTAGAAAGTAAAGTTATACTAATGGTGAATTTCCCAAGTATAATGATGATATGGACTTGTTATAATTCACATACATCCAATGACGATCACGAAATCAAAAGAATATCATTCCCAAACTGCTGAAGAATAAAGCTACCATAACTCTAAACGAAAGAAAAATAAAGTGAAGCTGGGAGTGGAGTTGCAACAACACAGAATTTACAACGATACGAGTTGCAACTACAAAGCTATAACACAAAAGGTTGTAATGATGTGAGTCATGATAACCAGAGTTGTAGCCACATAGCTACAATGCGAACAACATGATTTGTAGCCACATAGCTACAATGTGAACAACATGATTTGTAGCAGCTTATGTGATTGTAAACTTAAGAGGATTGAATCAAGCACCTAGTTGCAACTTAAGATTGAAAAATTCACATTACAAGGAAATTGAATATCAACCACAATTGAATTGCAATGAACTGTTCTAGAAATTTGGAATTGCAACAAATTAAGAAAGCAAAACAACTATGGAATAAAATGAACAAAAATGAAATGCTAGATCCTACTTTGTAATATACAAGTAGTACCTAACTAAGGAGGGGGCCCTACTCTCTTAGAAAATGCATTGGTCTACAAAATCAAAATAACATGAACTTCCAGTACACCATCACATGAACATGAAGAGAAAAGGAAATTATATTGAAGAGTTATGAAATTTACAATAACAACTGACTGCTATCTCTAGAATAATTCTCCCCCTCAGCTCCAGGGAAGCTGGGGTTCTTATACAATACTATTTATTTCTAAAATAACACAAAGAGATGGATGGACAACGATGATAATTAGTTTTTCATCCTTTTACATTGATATTACCGAATTTTAGTAAATATCAGGCATATGCTGACTCAGATCAATTGATTGAAAATTGGTAGGAAAACCAATTTCTCTTTTGGTTGTGCACTTGCCTCATGTCGCTTTCCTATGTGAGGTGTGTTCCCTGAATTTAGATTATATTGTTGGCTGCTGTGCTGACAGACGCCGTACTCATAATTGCAACAATTATTTCCTTGGAATTGCAACAATGGTGTCGTACTTGGAGTTGTAGCAATAGAGAGTGCAACTAGAGTTGCAACAATTGTATTGTGCTCGAATTCGTAGCAATGGATATGAATTGCAACCATTGTAAGGAGTTGCAACCACTGTAAGGATCCAATGCAATTTCTTTGTATAACAATGTTAGTACATGAGAGTGGCAAGTTCCTTAAGAAATATGTAAGAATAACATCTAAAGGACATATGGGGAAAGATTCATACCTTGATGAAAAGTGTGACAAAACTGGATAAGAAAGGTGTCAGAGAATAAACAATTAGTGGTAAGGGAAAAAGGTACTAGACGAGTGTTGAAAGCATGTCAATTTAGGCACTCGTTATAGGGTCACGAGTTTTTCTTTCTTTCCTATAAGACAAAATGTTTATTTATATTACAAATTCTTCTTTCTTAGCAGAATTAAAAATTCCCTTACTAAAATTTAACATGGTATAAAATATTTATAAGTGAAAAATTTAATTCTGCATCAACTTAAGTACATTGAGTAAATTATAAAATAAAATATTTTGCTAACATATATATTAAATTGTTATTTCTTATAAATATCCTTTAGATACATAGAGTACAAAATAACAAAAGAGACATATCATTAAAGGAGCATAATAAGTCATCTATATTAAAAATGAGATATTAGGCTAAATCTTATAATGATCAAAATAACAAAAGATTCCTGGGCAACATCCATGCATCGGTTAACATATGGCTTAAGTCTTCTTAAACATCACTCATTTATTCATCATTGACATAAACGATATTTCCATATGCAAATGAACCAACGTTTCCAACTCCATTATTTTGCTTAGCTTGGCATATGAGAAAATTTAAAACATGAAGGTCATGTTTAATTTTAGATAAATCCTTCATAACCATGTTAAGTTTCTTTTCATCCATAAATTGAAAATATGGATTGGATAATGTTACAAGTTTTTCTTTCATTCCATGTGCTTTAAACCTTTTCTCCCTTGCCTCAATAGCACTCTTGACTGAATGAGTGGGAACTTAAGGAAACATATTTTCTGAATTTTTGGAGTTAACATATGTTGTAGGAACATCAACTTAAGGATTTCCAAGCCTAACAAGAGTTGCATAAACATTTCTAGTCTTCGAATCATTCTCACTTTTCCAATAATTCGAGCCTATCGTCACCATAGGTTAGGTATAATCATTTGGATTCACAACCATCTAATTGTTTCTCATATACAAATGATCGAAATAATGAGTATTTTATAGAAATTTTGCATTAGCAGATTAATGATTTTAATCATTTATCATATTTCCAACATACCAATTGATACTCATCATAAAATATTATGTCAATCAAATGTCACATAGTTTGCTTGGATAGATGGTTGTATCATTCAAATTTATTTTATCATCATTGAACTCAGATGGATGTTGAATATTTATTAGTCCATTATCATTTCTAGGATGGATGTACTTCAAAAGCTATTGTGATTTGAAATCATTGATAACATTTTCAACATGAATGACACATGTACTTATATGCCAACTCATTACCCAATTGAGAAGGCATTGACCTACAATTCTTGATGCTTCACAAGAGTACATAATCCTGAGTAAGAGCTAGAGGTTTTAACTTGGAATTTGTGTTATATATAATAAGATTTAATAATACTTAATTATCTTTTGATTTCCCATTTTACATATTTTTAAGGGTATAATTAAAAAAAACCTTTAATAGAAAGAGCCTAAATTAACCAAGAGCGTAACCAAGAATATAAGATATATAGGTACACATGCTAAATAACATAAATAATAGCACCTAACGATGGATATAAAATAATAGTGCCTAACAATGGATATAAAATATGATCGATAGATACGAGAGTTCTCGAGAGTTAGAAATAAACAAGAATTAATGAATTTAAAACTTTTTTTTTGTTAATTTGTGCAGGACTTGTGATTAACTTGTGGCTTGAGAAACCGCGACTCAGGGGCATCTAAGCCGTCAAAATTACCCGGGGATCGCACCCGGCCTAAGCCACACCAACCCTTAACATGGTTGGATTTTTTTGTCCCCGCAGGTTTCAAACCGGTGACTTTAACATCACGGAGTGGCTTAACAACACACTCCGTCACCGACTGTCCTACACCTCGGGGACTCACATGAAATTTCTCTTTATATTCATAAAAATATAAGTTTTTTCATACAAATATCCATTTCAAAGAATAGAACTCTAAACAAAACTTAGGAGCTGCCATCAAAATTTGAAACTCTTGATACTACCACCAAATTGCTAGAAGTGTATGTGGAAAATTATGATTGCTATCGGGACAAAAAATAAATCCTAAAAACTACTTATTAAACATCCTATACCACTTGCTTTTTTGGTGTCACATCACTTCATGCCATTATGTTTTAGTTGTTGACATATTTAAATACACTGATACACATAATATTTTAATCACATTAACACTTGACATGTGGATTTCCAAATTGTGGTTTAATTATGTTCTTTAAAACACACTTAATTGATAATACTAGTATTAAGTGGCAACCTTCTTCTCACGTGTTATTATGAACAAAGAGCATTGGTGATAGAGTCTGGATAGTGCCAATGAGAGCTTATCGAATCATAAAGGTACTTTAGCTCCACTTTAATTCTTTTTTATAATAAAAAAAAATCTAAAATAGAAAGGGGATTAAACCATATATGGAGTAAAAACAATGGCACGTAGAAAATAATTAAAGGACATTCAACAACCCACTCTGGGAAATTATTCATTTAAATATTTTATTGATAAGGATAATGATGTGGTTGAGATTTCTAGTTATTAAAACCCCAGGGAACTTCGTAGCGAGGATCTGTTAGGCTTTTAGGGAAATACCGATGAACTTCAAATATGGGAATCTAGTCTTGCACATATTATTGTTCCATCAACTTTTCATTTCCCAGAATTTGTCAAAATGTGTGCATGGTTTTATGATTCTCATTATAGGATTGTAAAGGATAAGAGTGTACAACATGAAATCTTTCATATTATCCAAATAGCTTTTTCTGAAATGTTATCATTACCAGCAGAGCAGGTTAGGTTAGGTTAGGTTAGGTTAGGACACTAATGAAGAAGAAATGAAAAGTTTATGAAAAAAAAAAAAACTTTCCTTACAAGACTATTACCATAAAGTGAAAATGTGCCTAACTTAATTTTTCGATTAGATACTTATTTATTCAAAAGATCAATGAAGGACATAATCTCAATGGTGTGCATATTGGGATATGGAAATGACAATTTTGTAGATGAAACAATTCTAAGGCTTGTTTATAAATTAACATAGTCAACTTGGTTTAATTGTGTTGGTTTTTTTATATGATATAATTCATGAACAATTGGTTTAGTTTGAGAAAATGAAAAGTTTCAGGCATCAATCATTATTAATTTATTTTATTTTTTATTATCAATTAACTTTCTTATTATACTTGATGTTAAAAAAAGAAGACCAAGGAGGAAGACCACTTTTAGTATTTGAATGGACTCGGGTTCTGTCAACATCTTAAAAATGGTTTTAAAATTTTTATTGATGAATTTATGTTAATAGTCTACACTTTGTTCTTTAATGAAGTTCCACCTAGACTTCCTATAGAATGTAAACATCATCTGCATATAAGTCATCAATTGAAATTTGGGGATCGATATATCTCAAAGATCATACAATGTTAAGGATTTATGCTTAGAATTAAAGCCTTAAAATCTCCCCATTTATTTTACTCCAATATTTTTTTCCTTAGAATACATTAAGCAAAGACTAAATGTTGATTATGTTCATTTTGTTTCCAAGAACAAAAAGAAATTCTTTGTATTTCCAATTGAGATTGGAACATTCATTGTTAAAACAAGAAATGCTTTTACCATTGTGGAAAATATAATGAAATATTTTCAATTTAAAGAAGATGTATTTTGGCAATATGATCCTTTTAAACTAATCTGTGACATGAGAATTTCAGTTGGACTAGTATCATATACTCACCAGATTGATGCAAAGAAGGAACAACATGGAGGAAGATATTATAATCATTACTCCCCAAAAGGAATATGTACAAAGGAATATATTAGATGATCCCATGGAAGAAGACACTCCATAACAACCTTCAACTAAAAAGAAAAAAAATGGATCTTGAGGCTAAAAAGGAAATAAGCAAATGAAAATAGATTGAAAAATATGTGATTACAATTACTCACATTCCAACCTCTCGTGATTCTTAAGGTACAAACAAACTTTTATTTAATGAAGCTTCGAAGGAAATTGCAATCACTGAGAAGGACTCTGATGTCTTTGTAGAAATAAAGATAGGTATTTTTTTTGCTAAACATACTAAAGAGAATTTATATTGTCAGATTGTAAATGAAGGCCCTTATTCTTCAAGGCTATTATCCTCAATTGATTATGGTAAAGGTACATTGAAGATCACTATTCTACAACCCAAAGTTGATAATACATAAATGGATCTCATGCCAAATGAATATGATACCACAAAGTTTACCTTTGACCTTAACAACTTACCACCTCAAGACAAGATTGAGCGACATAAAGAAATATGAAATATGGTGGAAAGAGATATAATTCAAGCATTTGTTAATGTTAAAAAATGAAAGATGGAAATTGGTAAAATTGAAAACCAGTTACAGATAGAATGGGAAACCAATAAGGCATGTTTAACTTCAGTAAATGATTTAGAATAGAAACTGATTTCTCTAGGGACCACAAAAAAAATAAGTCTAGCATAACTTCAATGATTAAGGAAAAGGATAAAGAAATTTAGATCCTGAGAGGAAAGATGAACTTACCAACCACTATGCATAGTTAGAGAAAAGAAACAATGGAGCTAGAAAAAGAAAAAGACAAAATGAAAGAGAAATTAAGAATCTCATAGAAGAAAATGAAAATTTTTGAGCAATCATTGATAGATTCAATGAGGAAAAATAAAATGCCTTGTCAGTTAAGTTAGAAAATAAAGTGACCATCCCTGATGTTGAGGAGATTCTAGCAACCTCATATCAAGGACAAATAATTCAATTAAGGAAGGAATTATCAACATTTCGTGAAAGACTTCAGATAATAGAAAGTGAATATTAGGGTAAAATTTTAGAGATGGTTGATTTAGAAGAGAAAATAGATAAAAGAAATACATTAGTAGAAAAACTTTATGTTGAAATAGCTCAAAAGGATACATGTTGAAATAGCTCAGAAGGACACTGAATTGTTTGAGTTTGGTTAGAAAATTATTGAATTAAAGAACTGAAACATAACTTTCATCATAATATTTCTACAAGAAAGTATCTAATAGGAGCCAAACATTGTGTATGGGATCAAATAAAATCAATTATGCAACAACTAAGAACTCATTTTGAGGCACTTAAGGATATAAAGATCTTGGATAGAAATACAAATCTAAAGGTGAAGAAAGCTTGGAAAAGTTAGGAGACAAGGTGCAAATTGATAATGATGTCATAAAACTTGTAAATCATATAAATAGTGCATATCTTCAAGTTTTAGAAATAATGTGTATAACAACTTTTATAATGGATGTCAATACAGTGAAATTCAAACACAAATAATGTGTATAACAACTTTTATAATGGATGTCAATATAGTAAAATTCAAATACAAATAATGTGTATAACAACTTTTATAATGGATGTCAATACAGTAAAATTCAAACACAACTTGATCAAATTAGATCAAAGAAAATGCCAAGTTATTTTGTAGTTTGGTCATCACTTCAGAACCAATTTTAATGAAGCCGTTGAGCTCGGATTACCAGTTCCATGGAATGATCAAAGGTGGTTTTATCTTGCTGATATATATGAAGAAAATATTGACAAACAAAGAACAAATCATGAGAAATTTAACGATACAATAGGTCATATCATAGGAATAAATATCTTTGAGAAATTTTCTAATGATTTCGCATTGCTTAGAACTCTTAAAAACATTCAAAGGAATTTACCCCTTGCATGCTATTACATGTATACACAATTAGATATCGTGGGGCATAATAAGCCAAGTTATAAAATTCCAGAAGGATATGATTGGCACAAAATAGAAAGACTAAGAAATAAAGCTCCAATATTGAGTTCCACTTCCACATCGTCTCACACGTCAGCACCAATTACAGTTCAATAGAATAGCCTGAGGAACAACACCTTCCCATAAACATAGTCTGGGAACTTAGTTGGCATTCCCAAACTTAGTTGACATTGGTCTGACAACCACAAGCAATACAAACCAAGCAGTAAACAAACCAAAGAATATAGAACAAAATGTAAATTCCACAAAGAATCCAAGTTGGTGAAATGGATAGGCCATAGATCCACCTTTTATAGATGAACTATTTTTGAACTTGAATATATTGATTATTTAAACATTTAAATTAATGGATAATATATGTACTCACTTGAAATATCAAATTAAACGAGTCTTTAATTATGACTCTATCTTATTTGAATTTGAAAAAATGAAAAAATTTGAAACCTCATTTTTTATATATATTTATTTTTGTTTCTACAATTTTTATGGTGTTTTTAAAAAATCAAAATTTTCAATAGAGTAGAAAAATTATATATATTTATTTTTGTTTCTACAAATTTTATGGTGTTTTTAAAAAATCAAAATTTTCAATAGAGTAGAAAAAAATTATTCTATATAACAAGGTTATTCATTTTCAAAATACCTATAATTTTTATAATTTTTTTTTTTAAGGAAAAATAACAGTTTTTTTTACAACCTTTTTTTAAATTAAAAAAAAAATAACATTCAAAACAACATTGCACTTTAAAATTAATGTTTTTCATGCATTTTTGGGAGATACAAGGATTATTCTCCTAAATTCTCTAAATTTGTTATTAAATTCATAAATTATCTTTAATATTTAAAACAAATTTAAATTTAATAATATTTATTTTATTTTTTAAACAATTTATTAAATTTGTAAAATACAACTCTACTAAATCCAAAATATCCTAAAGTTCATACAATTGAAAAAATCACCCACAACTTAAAATAATCTCAAACAAAATAATAAATATACTACAAAATCATATTTTAAAAAAATAACCTTATTACTGTTTAAAAAATAGATTTTAACCTTGTTACTTGTTAAAAATTAGAGTTAAACCTTATTACTGGTAGAAACAAAATTTCCCACAAAATTTCAGAAACAATAATAATTCCGTAAATAAATAAATTACAAACATGGACTCAAACCACCGAAAACAATAATAATTCTGTAAATAAAGGACATTGATAACCTAATGGTTGAAGGGATAAATCTTTAATTACTAAACTAATATAACAAGGGAGTTGAGGAGAAACAAATCCCTGCCAAGACAAGACAGAACAGGAGATAGCAGCAAGAACTGCGACTCAAGTCAATGATAATGAGCGTATACCTATTGACAATGGGCAGATTTAATAGGGGTTTAGTGCTTAATAAGTTTTTTATGGACATGATTAAATATGATTAAGTTTAGATATCCGTTTATGTGTTTACTTTTTTACATTTACCTAATCATATTTAAAAATTACTTTGATAGCTAACTGATTGCCACCTAAGTAATTAACATAAATTAAAATATTAACACCAATAAATGAAGTTCAACCGTTTATTTGTTAATCAATAATAAAATTTAATATATTCTTTTAAAGATTCTTTTCATCTTATCAAAAGAATCATATACTAGTTATTAATGCAGTTGCACATGAAAACGAATCTAAGAAGCATAAATCCAATGTTAAAATAAAATTAGTTTAATCCTAGCCAAAACTCAATGAGTTAATTTGACTTTAACGTCGTCGGGAGTACTAAAAGTATGTGAAACTTACGAGTTATTCTCCAAAGCAGCACCGAACTGTCCATCTAAGACTGAATTTTGTACAGGACTTGAGCAATTAGTGTGCTTTTAAAACGTGTGAAAGTGTACTTATATTTTTTATAGTTGCAACTGTGGCACTACGAGTGATGCCAAACGCATGATTGTCACCTCATGTGTTCAGTGAGGCCGAGGATGCCTTTTTGGGACTATCATAGCGTTTGTTGTTCCATCCCCAACGCATGATTTTACTACGGAAGTAAGGGCAGCATTTGTTTCGTGCTGCTCACCACACCATTTCCTTGACCACGACCGGCCAACACATACTCTGACTTCCCTTTCATGACCACCACGGAGCCAACTCCTACTCTCATTTATATAAAGCCTCAGTGGTGCTCTGGGTTTCAAAGCTCTCTTTAGTGTATGGATGTGTTTTATGACTTTTTCATTGAGTTTGAAGAAGTTAGTCTGAAAATGGTTAGTTTCGATTGTTTTGATGCCCCCAACAACAACCTAAATGTTAAGATTTCGATTGATTTTGGAGCGATGTAGTAGTATGAGAACATGATGATCACTCCAAGCATTACAATGTGTGAACAATGTGTGAGAAGCTTGTAACAGGATTGGATAAAAAAGGATTCCACTTGAGTTTTCTCTCAGTGAAATTCATTGTGATTGAGGGAGTACGGCTCGCTTTGGAGAGCAGGGAAAGACATTCCACATTAGTTTTGTCTCAGTGAAATTCATTGTGATTTCAGCGGGTACGGCTGGCACATTAGTTTTCTCTCAGTCAAATTCATTGTGATTGCACATGGTACTGCTGGCTTTGGACAGTAGGGAAAGATATTATGTAATAAGAAAAGATATTACGTAAAATTCATGATTTCACTTGACACAAAGCATTAAACAACCTCAATCAAAAGCATACAAGGAGTAAGCAATCCATCAAATAAATAATGAACATTTCAACATCCTTCAACTCATAAAGACGATAGCGAATTCATAATCATTGAAAAACAAAACCGGAATTGTTCAGCATCCTTCAACTCATAAAGACAATAGTGAATTCATAATCATTGAAAAACAAAATCGGAATTGGCCAAAAAAGAATGACTCTAAAATGCAATTTTTTTTTATCATCTGTACGAAACTATATTTATTACTTCAAAAAACCCCCTGATTTGATATCATTTAAACCAGTCGGCCAGATAAGATAGATGTCACTGAAACTTGCAATTACTTTATATAAAGTGATTTATTTAACTCTTGCCACTTGCATTCCATTACATGGAGTGGTCTCCACTTGGTTCCCATGTTGGCGTGCAGTTTGCATGGGCCATAGAGTTCAAGCCTTAAGAGTTCATGCAATAAAAGAGCTAGCTTCTTATGAGCTTTTGTCTGTTAAGAACTACTATGAGCTTCCGTCTGTTCTGTTAAGAAATACAAGCCTTAGTCTTATGCAAAAAGGTTACAGGTTGTTCAACCAAATAGGTTACAAGTTACAGGTTGTTCAACCAAATAGAGTTGGTTTCCCAGTCAAAATCTGAGAGCTAAATAAACATAGGAGGGATATTACATCTTCTGTGTAGGTTGGCATTTCAAGTTCAAGACTGAGAACGAGAACATGAAAGGAAACTTCAAGGCCTTCTGTGTAGGTTGACATTGCAAGACAACATCTAGACTAAGAACTTGAAAGGAAACTTCAAGGTTGGCAGTGCAACATCTAGACTGAGAACTTGAAAGAAAACTTCAAGGCTGACAGTACAATAGAGGCAAGGCTTGCCCTGGTGATATGATTCGGGCCATGGTAAGGGGCCTGACTAGAATATGGCTAATCATGTGATCTGAAAATAGTGGGCTGACTTGTTATGCTATGCAAGCACCCTTTACTTCGTTAAAATAAACTTTACAGGACCTTGCTTCATGTGTTAAAATATGCAAGATGAATTATGTGCCAAGTTTATTCATCTTCTTTTAAATGTTCATGTGTGAGGAAATATTCTTTTAAATGGTTAAATATGTACTTTAAATAAATACACAACAACATAACTTGCAGCAAATAAACCATCAAACTCACAACAATAACAAGATGATAAAGGAGTTCACCCCTCTTTGGGCTACATCTCCTTGAGCCTCCATCAATGGGCTTGGCTCTCTGGGATTAATTTGTCAAAGATTCTTTTACAAGATGCTGCTCAACTCCAATGGATTTTCTGACTATACCATTGGGTTCAGAATACATAAAGACCCAAAAAATGACTAATAGAACTCTGAAAACGGATTATGGCTCATCTGGGCATGACCTCTTCTACATGTGGCCTTAAGCTTCCCTGAGATTCTTTGTGGAAAAAACACCTATAAAAGTCCTCAAATGGATCTGAAACCTATCCCAAAGTGTTCAGAGCGTAATAATTAGCCAAAAATGATTATTCAATCACCGAAAACAAACATGGGCTCATCTGAGCATGACCTCAAACAATGAGGGCTCCAAGCTCCCTATAGCTCTCTGAAACTTCAATGGTTAAAAAACTGCAAAAGAAGTCTTCAAATGGATTTGAAAACAGTGCCAATGGATTCAGAACGTCCAAAAACCCCTAGCTGGGCTTTTCGGCACCTCATTTGGCCAAAAAATGAAGAAGATAGGCCTTCTGCCATTTTCTTCCTTCAAGCTTGTTGTCTCTGGTTCGCCAAAACGCACCTCTGTGTGCCCAACCTAGAACACGCTCAAAAACTCATGCTAAAACCTAGCACACGCACGTAATCGAAAAAATATCAAACTGTAGGACGATTATGGGCGTGCCTAGCCCCTAACCGCCAAGGCCGTGATCACAAGGGTCCATGTGGCCTCGCGCTATCGCAAAAGAGGGCTAAGTTTCAAGGCCGAATGGTTAACCGACAAGTGTCGACGTTGTAACTGTTTAAACCAATTCCCACGCGCGCTCCGTGTGACAAAGGGTCATATGGGCGGACATGTGAAACCGGGGACTGGGGCTAAGTCCTAGCCCGGATCCCCGCGCCAACCGTTAAAAAAGTCTAATTCAAATATATTTCAAACCACATATATAACAAGTAACAATGCGTGGTGTGTTGGCAGGGCGGACTTTGCAAAGGCTTTACATGCGCATGGGGAGGTCTGGGGTTCGAACCCCATGGAATCCATAATATTTTGAACTAACAACCAATTACAACGGTGCCACGTGGCAGCCCATGAGTGGGCCACGTGGCACCACACCATTTATCAAAACAATGCCACGTGTTGCATCGTGATTCACCCAAATCTACCAATAAATGAATGCCACGTCACCATCTACCACCTCGTGCCATGTCATCGTACAACCTCTGCCATGTTAGCATCCGTATGTACTGTACGAATTGCACAGTCAACACATTTTTTTACTTGTTTGGCGATTCGAACAGATCGCGATATCTCACTCATCCGACGTCCGTTTGAACCCAAACGAGTTGCGTTGGGTTCGTGACGACGAGGGCTATGCACTCGTTAGTTTTGAGGCAATTCCGAGAACTTTGATTTTAGAGCTATATTTCGACCCCTGGTCCAGATTTTGATCATCAGGTAAAAGAATAAGTATGAGGGTTCTGCATGAGACTCAACCTTGTCTAGTAGACACAAATTCTACATGGAATCAGTTATTTGGATTATTTTCGGCACGAAATGAGAGCGGAGATATAATAAAGAAATGCACAGAGATATTGCAGATATTCAATAATATAATAGAAATGTATCAGAGATGCAACCATAAACACATA
>JZKD02S0085447.1:243046-266088 GCA_000966675.3 Picea glauca | reverse complement strand
TACACGATTTCTATTAATCAAAGAAATGTACAGAGACTGTAAAAATACAGAATGAAAGACTTGCTAGAATGGTGGCAGCTTATCTCTGAGAAGAGATGTGATGGCTACTCGCATTCGCAAGAAGATCATTACAATGAGGCTTTGAAGACCTTTTTACAATAAACGGGAATGCCAAAAAAACTAGACATCCAAAAACCTAACCCTAGGAGATGAAGCGCCAAAAGTCATGTGGGCCCCGTTTGGGTAAGTTAGTACATCAACTTCTCGAGGTCATAACTTTTGCATACGATCTCCATTTTAGGCGTATGATAGCTCGTTGGAAAGGTATCGTCGAGGAGATTAATTTTGGGGGTTCAATCATACTTTTGGCTATCATTGAAAATCTCGATCTCAATTTTTTTTTTATTTAGGCCCTCAAAATGGCCCCGGAAGTTAAAACCTGCTAAAAATAGTAAATTGCCAAAATTGCTAGAAAGTTGTTTTAAGCCAGTTGGAAAAGGTGGGTGGCCACCGATATCCACCTGGATCAATCCTCCCTCCTTAGGAATCAATGGTCTCTATTGCGTTGAGTTCCCGGGGGAGAAGTAAAAGCGTTTGTTGAATCTGCATCTTGGTGAGCTGCTTGTCTTGCTGGAGACGTCGCGTTGCTCAGTTTGTGGAAGTCTATCACGAACCTGTTGATGTTGAGACTGTTCAACAAGTCGAGATACATGAGAGGAGGATGTGCAGAAGGAATCTTTGCGCTTTGCTGCAACCTTGTTGACCTGCTTCTGTTGGATAGAAGGTGCTTGGGGCAAGGCTATAGTGGTTGCAGTGTCCTTTTGTTCTCCTTTTGAACAGATTGTGAAGAAGCTGAATTTTGCAGTATGAGATACTACCTTGTGACACTTTTTAGGTGGAACAGTAGTCGGAACTACCTCTGAGATTTTGTAGAGATGACCCCCCAAAGTAACAATGACACTACGAGGTCGAGACTCATAAACAACATGACGTCTCCACATATATGGTTGGCCCAAGAGCACATCACAGACATCCAGTGGGGAAACATCGCATAATACCTCATCCTTGAAGGGTTGGATGCCATATGATAATTGACACTTTTGGCTGACACAAAGATCTCGTCATTGGCGAAGCCACCCAATGTTGTATGGCTGCGGGTGTGGTGTTGTCGACAATCCCAACTGTTTGACGACCTCTGCTGAGAAGAGGTTCTTCTGGATTCCGCTATCAACAATAAAATGCAGTGGGATCCCCTTCACCCACATCTGTGAATGAAAAAGGCGCTCCCCTTCTTCAGGATCTGTTGGTTCTTCTGGTTGAATTGATGCAGTAGCGACAATAGCAGTGGGGTCTGCGTCAATGATCTGTCCTTTACCATTATTTTCATAATCAGATTCAGAATCAGGGTTTGTCTCCTTGTCTTTGATCTCAGCCACCAATGACTGTTTTGAGCGACATTCATCGGTGTTGTGCCAGGGGCTTTTGTGGAAATCACACCATTTTCCGGTGTCCTTCTTTGTTTTCCCGTGACCCTTCTTTTCTTGTGGCTTGGACTGGTTTTCAGGAGACTGTTTGTTAGGGTTGTCTTTGTCATACTTTGGTTGTTGTGGATTTGTAGACCCGAACTCCCGTCTGTTCTGGTGTTTAAATTTCTGCTCGATTTTAACAGCATACCGATAGTCAGCACCTAGTGATGAGATGTCCAGAAAATCCATTTCAGTCTGGATGTATCTGTGTAGAGCCCCATGGTATTTCAGAATCAAATGTCGCTCAAAGTCTTTGATACCCAGCTTGGTGCGCAAGGTATGAAAGGTATTGATGAAATCCGGAACTACTTGGCCCCTCTCTTGCCACAGTGTGGTCCATCTCATGTATTGGTCCTCATAGTTGCCAATAGGGTAATACTGTTCCTTTACCGCATCCAAAAAAAAATCCCAAGTGGGATCGACCCCATATATTCCAGACTCCTTTGTGGTTTTCTCCCAGTAAGTTTCCCACCAATGTTTGACATGAGGGAGAGCTTTAAGGAGTGTGAAGTTGATCTTTTCTTTGTCGGAAAAATTGTGAACAGATAAATAACCTTCTAGCAGAGTTAACCATTTTTTTAGGGCTTCTGCATCTATCTGTCCTTCAAATACAGGAATATCAAAATTAACTTGTACCTTGAAAGGCAACGTGCCTCTAAAGTGGTCGTTTGATGAAGATGCACCTGCTGCTATCGACAGACATTGAAGGATATGGGAAAAATTCTCCATCATTTCGTCCCTCTGTCGCGTGAGAGCTTGCTCAAGCAACAGATTGATAGGATCGTTTTCTCCATCGTTTTTCTTTTATTCCGCCATTGAGGGTTTCTTGGGTGTGCGAGAGCGATTGTATTCAAGAGAGACAAGCTCAAGACCCAACTTGATATACTCGGACCTCATCGGGGACATGCACTGAAAAAACGATCAAGAGCAGCCTGCTCTGATACCACTGATCCAGATTATTTTTGGCACGAAACGAGAGCGGAGATATAATAAATAAATGCACATAGATATTGAAAATATTCAATAATATAATAGAAATGTATCAGTGATACAACCATAAACACAGATATACAGTAATACACATTTCTATTAATCAAAGAAATGTATAGAGACTGTAAAAATACAGAGTGAAAGACTCGCTAGAATTGTGGCATCTTATCTCTGAGAAGAGATGTGACGGCTACTCGCATTCACAAGAAGATAATTACAATGAGGATCTGAAGGCATTTTTACAATAAACAAGAATTCCAAAAGAACTAGACATCCAAAAACCTAACCCTAGGAGATGAAGCACCAAAAGTCATGTGGGCCCCGTTTGGGTAAGTTAGTACATCAACTTCTCGGGGTCATAACTTTTGCATACGATCTCCGTTTTAGGCGTATGATAGCTCATTGGAAAGGTATCATCGAGGAGATTCATTTTTGGGGCTCAATAATATCTTTGGATATCATTGGAAACCTCTATCTCAAAAAACCTTCATTTAGGCCCTCAAAATGGCTCTGGAAGTTAAAACCTGCTAAAAATAGTAAATTGCCAAAATTGCCAGAACGCTGTTTTGAGCCAGTTGGAAAAGGTGGGTGGCCATCGATATCCACATGGATCAATCAGTGTGCATGGTGGCTAGTAGACACGAATTCTGCATGGGATCCAGTGTGCACTGTTGGACACCTAACAAAGGGCAGGCGAAATGTAAAATGTAATATGGGTCAAACACATAAATATTTAATGTTAATGAACTAATGCTATCTCTCGAGATAGCATTAGTTCACCTCAAAGCATGCATGCCTTAACTTAGTCATCATTTACCAAGTTTCAAACCAAATGCTTTGCATATCTTCTCCTTGTGTCTCAGGAAGAGGCCAAATAAGACGTCAAAGTGGAAAGTTTTGATAAAAAATCAAATACAATATGGAAAATTATATAAAGCACTAGAAACTTTGGTTAAATGCCTCTTGGTGCATTGGTTTTCGTGTAGAACTAATAGAAGAATGCAGAACCAGGGACTAATAACTGAAAAGAATATTGCACGTTGTATTTGCATAGGTTATCTACCTATGTCTAAATAGATAGATTTGGAGGACAAATCCACTTGGAGAATTCAATAATGCAGGGAAGTGGAAGGAAGCCATATTGGTGGTCATTTTGCAAACTCTAACTAATGTTTGTTGATAAGGAAGCCATATTGGTGGTCATTTTGCAAACTCTAACTAATGTTTGTTGATAAGGAAGCCATATTGGTGGTCATTTTGCAAACTCTAACTAATGTTTGTTGATATTGGAATCAATAGGTTCACTTTATACTTTGTACAAACATCAATAGCATAATTTRTCTTTGGAAWTTTTCAAAACATTCATACTTGGAAGGTATCTCTAATATGATAAMTTTTATGATCATTTATGGTATTATATGTTCTCGATAGAGGTAGGTTAGGATGGTCTTAGAAAAAGAAATAGAACATGAAAAACATTAGAGTTTTTCCTTAAAAATTACTATAAAAGGTATTTATTAGATATATTTTTAAATATTGTTAGAGGTAAGTTGGGATGGCTTTGGATAAATAAATAAAACATGAAAGATAATAGAGTTTTTTCTAAGGATGAAGTGAGAAGAAAAAATATAAGACAAAAATAAGCAAAAGGGGCTCTTTCTTGGGCATTTTATTGAATGTATGGGTATGTTTTTTTTGCGAGTAATAAGTCGAAACATGTTTCTTTATGGATACTCATAATGAATAAGGTTAATCATCAAGTACTTATAGGTCAAACATGCCTTTGGCACTTGAAGGTGAGTTTGACTTACTAGCACTTTGTATATAATTTTTGGCAAAATTGTGTAAATTATCTTACACACACGCTTATATATAGATGTATATAATATTTTTGAAAATATTAGGAAAGTTCAAACAAACACACATGTACATTTAGATACATACACATATGAGTACATTTACACAAACACAAATGCACTAATAAAGGATAGTGGAGGAAAAGCATGTATGGTCCCCTCCCTAGGAGGAATGTATTAAAATGAACTTTGATGGGGGTTCAATAGGAAACCTCAATCTACTAGGGTCAAGTATATCAATTATAAATCATTAATGACATGGCTATTAAGATTTTTGTGGTGGTTGTTTTAAGAGTTGTTTGGATAATCCATAGTATGAAAAATTGTTTGTCAATGTTTCAGATCCATATCGTGATCCATATTTAGGACACAAAGCCAAGGAGAAAAGATAAGAAAATAAACAATAAATATCATCTTATCATGAAAGTGAGACCTAAGAGGAGCCTAAAAGGCCGACTTAAAACCCTATAGTTAAAAGTTAGAAAAAATATTAAGGATGTTCCATTCATTTTTAGCTTATGATTGATGCCTGCAAACTTAGGTAAGACATTCTTATCCCTACATCCTTTCAAGAATTTTAAATCTTCTGCTCTTTTTTGAATTTTCACTCTGAGCTTTTCCAGAGCTCAAATTTTGTCCAGAATTTCCCTTCCGTACTAGGAAATAATCCGACTATTAATATTTTTTTGGTGATTGTTTTCAGAGTTGTTCGAATAATCCACAATATTAAAAATTGTTTGTCGGCGTTTTAGATCCATATCAGGATCCATCTTTAGGACACAAAGCCAAGTAGAAAAGATAAAAAAGGCAACAATAAATATCATCTTATCAGGAAAGGGAGACCTAAGAGGAGCCTAAAAGGTCGGCTTAAAACCCTATAGTTAATAAATTAGAAAAAGTATTAAGGATGCTCCATTCGTTTTTAGCTTATGATTGATGCTTGCAAACTTAGGTAAGATATTCTTATCCCTACATCCTTTTAAGAATTCTAAATATTTTGCTCTTCTTTGAATTTTCACTTTGAGATTTTCCAGAGCTCGAATTTCGTCCAGAATTTCCCTTCCATACAGGGAAATAATCCGACTATTAAGATTTTTGTGGTGATTGTTTTCAGAGTTGTTCGGATAATCCACAATATTAAAAATTGTTTGTCGACGTTTCAGATCCATATCGGGATCCATATTCAGGACACAAAGCTTAGGAGAAAATATAAGATAAGAAAAAATAAATATTATCTTGTCAAGAAAGGGAGACCTAAGAGGGGCCTAAAATGTCAGCTTAAAACCCTATAGTTAATAAATTAGAAAAAGTATTAAGGATGTTTCATTCATTTTTTAGATTATGATTGATTCCTACAAACTTATGTAAGCCATTCTTATCCCTACATCCCTTTAAGAATTCTAAATCTGCTGCTTTTCTTTGAATTTTGACTCTGAGCTTTTCCAAAACTCGTATTTCGTCCAGAATTTCCCTTCCATACAGGGAAATAATCCGACTATTAAGAATTTTGTGGTGATTGTTTTCAGATTTCTACAGATAATCCACAGTTTTAAAAATTGTTTGTCGACGTTTCAGATCCATTTCAGGATCCATCTTCAGGACACAAAGCCAAGGAGAAAATATAAGAAAAGCAACAATAAATATCATCTTGTCATGAAAGGGAGACCTAAGAGGGGCCTAAAAGGTCGACTTAAAACCCTATAGTTAATAAATTAGAAAAAGTATTAAGGATGGTCCGTTCGTTTTTTAGCTTATGATTGTTGCCTTCAAACTTAGGTAAGAAATTCTTATCCCTACATCATTTCAAGAATTTTAAATCTATTGCTCTTCTTTGAATTTTCACTCTTAGCTTTTCCAGAACTCGTATTTCATCCAGAATTTCCCTTCTGTACAGGGAAATAATCTGACTATTAAGATTTTTGTGGTGATTGTTTTCAGAGTTGTACGGATAATCCACAGTTTTAAAAATTGTTTTTCGATGTTTTAGATCCATATCAGGATCCATCTTTAGGACACAAAGGCTAGGAGAAAAGATAAGAAAAGCAACAATAAATATCATCTTGTCATGAAAGGAAGACCTAAGAGGGGCCTAAAAGGTCGACTTAAAACCCTATAGTTAATAAGTTAGAAAACATATTAAGGATGTTCTGTTCGTTTTTTAGCTTATGATTGATGCTTGCAAACTTAGGTAAGAAATTATTATCCCTACATCCTTTCAAGAATTCTAAATCTATTGCTCTTCTTTGAATTTTCACTTTGAGCTTTTCTAGAACTCAGATTTCGTCCAGAATTTTCCTTCATAGAGGGAAATAATCTGACTATTAATATTTTTGTGGTGATTGTTTTCAGAGCTGTTCGGCTAATCCACAATATTAAAAATTGTTTGTTGATGTTTCAAATCCATATTAGGATCCATCTTCATGACACAAAGCCAAGGAGAAAATATAAGAAAAGCAACAATACATATCATCTTGTCAGGAAAGGGAGACCTAAGAGGGGCCTAAAAGGTCGGCTTAAAACCCTATAGTTAATAAATTAGAAAACTTATTAAGGATGTTCCGTTCATTTTTTAGATTATGATTGATCCCGAGTTCTGGAAAATATTAGAGTGAAAATTCAGAAGATCCTTCTATCTGTTCTTAGACAAAGTCTAAAAAATTAAACTAAATTCCATGCGTAAATTATAGCATTCATTGAAGCTAGTAAAATTAAAGCCAATTGAGTTATTGTTCAAGGACACTCAAAATGAATCATATGTATCTTGAATAGAATACCTAATCATTCATCCTAGAAGATTGACACCAATATTAAATGGGACATAAAAGATTCATCAATTTTTAGGATGTAAATCTCATCCACGTTCATATATTAGTTGACTAGATGGGTGAATGGATGGCTAATGACACCATATCTATCCAAAGCTATAGGATGACCATAATAGACTGTATGTATATTTTAACCTTGTACAATTATTTATTGCAATCAAATTCTCAATAAAAACCACTTAACCCATATTTTCTTCTGAACACCACCAAACCAATATTTTCTTAATAAGAACTTGAAAACCACCAAACCCATATTTTCTTCCTTTTCATCCCTCCAGTGCATCTCATATAGATATACAAGATCAATGACATATATTAACACTCAAAGAATTTGAGAAAGGAATGAATCAAGTTCTTATACAATTTTGACTAAAGCAATCTACAAAGAAAAAGAAGATAATCATTGATGTTATAGCAAAAGAAGAAACAATGAAAGAAAAAATGGTGATATGTAATACCATTGAACACATATATGCAAATGTTGAAACATAAAAACCTCATGAAGCAGATGTCTTAAGCGAAATGCTAAAATACCACTTTAGATAGGGAAACAACATGATGTGCCAAGGCAAGGTTAGATATGATGATATACTATATGGGGAGGCACTAAAGAATGTTGAAACAATACTCTTATTATAAAAGGATAATGCATAATGCTCTACATTAGAAATTATTATCCTATTATATAACATTAATGCAAAATTTGGTTAGTCAAATACTAACATATTTATTTATATAATTTATATAATGATCTATTATTCTTTCATCATTTAATAAATTATAAAAAAATAGTTTTTATTAGTTAAAGGTATATAATCATATATGTGCTTTTATAAATTAGCTTCCAAACCCATGTGACTTGGAAATATCAAGTCCCTATTTCCAATTATGGAAAGTTATGGTGCCACTTTTAGAAGTAGTACAGATTGTTATCACAAAGCTAACCACTCTCTCTTCATAGTTGGTGAATATCCAACTATAGGAAGGAATACCTAATGCTGCTATCTTATCATTCAACTAAGTTCACAATAAATTTCACATCAGAAAAGAGGTTTTTTAATATGTTTTATGAAATATGAAGGTAGTATTAAATAGGGTTGGTTCCTATCCTATTGGGTTATGGAGTCATATGTGAATTAGCACTCAATTGAAAAGAAGGATAACATAGAAAGGTAATCCTTAAGAAAGTACTTTCTTCTAATTAGATCAAATAGATTGAATTGAAACTAATTAGATCAAGTAGATTGAACTAAAACAAAGTGAAGAGATTTCCAAGAGTGAATCCTCACATGATCATAGAGAATCAATGGATCATATAAGCATAATGAATATATGTATAATTATTACTCAAAGAAGTTGTAACAATATAATTTGATAACAATGACCTAATTGATATTTAGATCTAATAAATAGGACAATAGAGGGAAATGGAAACTACACTTCTATATCATTCCTAAATTAAACCACCAAAAGAGATCAATAAATATACTATTAAGGTTTAGAAAAGAAAAATCCACCAAGGCTTTTGGTTGTAGAGTTAGAACAAAAATCAAATCTATATAATAAAAAGAATATATGGAAGGATTAATTGCATCAACATAATTCCTTCACTATTTGTTCTAAAATAAGACATAAACCCATGGATTTTACTCCAAAAATCCACCCCTTGTCCTTCTTCATACTTTGTTTAAATAGACTATCAATAGATTGATCATATTTGACTATTTCAAAGAGGGTCAAATATATTGCTACAATTAAAATAATTATTTTATTCTCGTCCACAACAAAATTATTGAGCCAAGATCTCACTTGACATAGTCTGTATTTATTTTTCTTCTTGGGTTTGAGCATTGAAGACACAATACTCATTTTCCTTACAACCAATTCATGTCATCATTTATCCTTCTTGCATTTATGAATTTTCCTAGTAATTTTTGGGCCTTCTTTGTTATATTATGGTTCTTTTTATTTGTTGGTTGTAACCCAAGATCCTCATCTTGTGCTTGATTGTGGTTTCCATGTAATCTCATAGGTGAATTCATTATTGATGGTAGTGGTAGCATTAGATAGGTATTTTCGCATAGGTATATGTGTCTAGACATGATGAAATCATCCAAAGCCTTCTACTCTTAATTTTTCTTTAATTAAAGGAATTATTAATTTTTTTTATTATTAATTAATTATGTAATTAGTTAATTGAGTTATTTAAGGAAAGTGGTAAGAGTAATTAGCATGTTTCTAAATCTCAAGTGAGTGTGAGAAGTAATCTCAACATGCAATCACTTTGGAGATATAAGTCACGATGATAAAAGCAAGGCTAGGGTGAAGGAGGAAGACACTTGAAACTTGATAGGTGTTGAGGGAGAACAGAGGCAACACAAGTGGGTTTCAGTAAGAGGAAGCCTCAATAGAGTGTCGCATTGTAAAAATATTTCTATACAAGTTTTCCATACATGTGCTTGGGTTTCATTGGAGACATTTGTGTACATACACAGGTTTGCTGAAGAAAAATAACACACACCTTGAAAAGCATGCATTTATGGTTCATATAGTAGGTCAGACTTTGCCAGGTTTGTTTGCAGTTTCATTTCTGTTAGTGGGACATTATCCTTGTTACAAGAGCCCTGCTTTTAGCATAATAAAATCATTCTCAACACTAGTTTTCCCTTCAGGGTTTTTTCAGGGGCATCTACCCAAAAAATATTGGTGTTTATGTGTATTTGATATGGTTTTCGTATTTATGATTCCGCTGCATGTTTAGTTGATTACTCGGTTGTGCTTTAGTTCAATAAGTGATTTATTTGGAATTAACAATTGAGTGTTGATAAGGAGAAATTTTGAACATGGTATCAAAGCGTACCAAGGGTTGAAGTGGTAAAATCAACAAGGTATCAGAGTAGGTGCTCTGAGAGGAAACAAAGTACACGATCTCAGATCCAGAGTAGATCCATAACCACAAGTCAAAAATTGAAGGACATATTTATGAGAAACAACTGTACAAAGGCAAAACTTGTTTTTACAAGTGTATAGAGGTGTATGTGGGTCAAAAAAAGAACAACCACTCACATATGTGGGATTCTTTAAGAACAATCACATACATGTAGGTTTTAGTGGTCACAGTCACGTACATACACGGGTTTCAGTGATCACATTCATGTACATCCATGAGATTTAGTGGTGATAGTCGTGTACAAGTCCTTACAGGTCAGTAAATGGACAATTTTCAACAACATGTTATTTATAGGGTAGGTTATCAGGTCTTAGGGATGGAAATAACACTGTTAAGAGTTGAAGACATATTGGATGGAACATCCAATTTCCTCTCTTGGAAAACAAGATTAACTTTGGCATTTAAGGAGTATGACCTTTGGGATTTAGTGAAAAAAGTTGTTACTCCACCGAAATATCCAACAACTTTGGAATATCACAACAAGAAGGAGATCAACGCATATAGGGTCATCTTGGATTTAGTGAAGGATCATCTAATTCTTCACTTGTATGAGAAGAAGACAGCCAAAAATATGTTTGATGCCTTGGTAGGGTTATTCCATAGCACAAACATGAATAAGAAGATGGTCTTAAGGCATAAACTCAGATCAATGCAGATATATAGATTTGATAATGCTGTACCATCTATTTCATGAGGATCATGTAGGTGCATGATTAACTTGCATCCATAAGGGAGAAAAAAAAGGGTGCAAATCTCATGATTATGGCATTGAATGGTATTCCCAAGTCTTGGGAACCATTTCTCAAGGGAGTTATTGATCGGGAAAATATCCCAGGTTGGAAAATACTTTGGGATGATTGCATCCAGGAAGAGACTTGGGAGGAGTATAAGAGAAACAAGAAGGGAGGTAGTGAAGAGAACTTGGGTTTTTCAATAAAACAAGGAAGGAAAAAGGAAAAAGTTCTAGCAAGAAGGGTAACAATGATGGAAGTTCATCACATCTAGCGAAGAAGAAGGGATTTAGGAAAATCAAGTGCTTCTCATGTCATAAGAATGGACATTATGCATCTCAGTGGTTGGAGAAGAAGAAGAAGGGTAATGGAAAAACACAGACAACAACATCAACATAGACACAACTTGATGAGTTTGAAATGAAGTTTGAGAATGATTACTCATTGGTTTCTTTCCTTTATACCAACACAACTATGAGGAGTTCTTGGTTCTTGGAAAGCGGTGCATCTCATCACATGATATAAGAACGAGAGATATTTAGCAGTTTGATGGAGAGTGACTCAGATTCTCATGTGGAGCTTGGTGATGATGCCAAGTATACAATGAAGGGAGAGAAAACAATTATGTTCCATCTCGAGTCAGGGGGTTCATTGGATGCCTAGGATGTTCTTTACATTCTAGGTTTGAAGAAGAATTTGCTTTCAGTCTCATCTATGGAGGACATGGGTTTTGCTGTCACTTTTTCAGAGAGGGAAGATACTAATATGTCTAGAGAAAGATGTCCCGGATAGTGCAAATGTCGTTGGGGTTAGAGAGGGCACTTTATACCGGTTATAGGGAAATCTTGTTCAAGTTTTGGTACATGACAGTGACAACCTATGTGAGTTGTGGCACAAGAGGTTGGGACACATACACTACAAGGCATTGTCGATTATGAGAGGGATTGTTATAGGTCTTCAAGAGTTTAGAATTAAGTAGCAAGGAGTGTGAAGAGGGTGTGCACTTGGAAAGAATGCCAATAAATATCATATTATCAGGAAAGAGAGACCTAAGAGGAGCCCAAAAGGTCAACTTAAAACCCTATAGTTAATAAATTAGAAAAAGTATTAAGGATGTTCCATTCATTTTTTAGCTTATGATTGATGCCTGCAAACTTAGGTAAGACATTCTTATCCCTACATCCTTTCAATAATTCTAAATCTTCTTCTCTTCTTTGAATTTTCACTCTGTACTTTTCCAGAGCTCGAATTTCGTCCAGAATTTCCCTTCTGTATAGGGAAACAACCCGACTATTAATATTTTGTGGTGATTGTTTTCATATTTGTTCGGATAATCCACAATATTAAAAATTGTTTGTCGACGTTTCAGATCCATATCAGGATCCCTCTTAAGGAAAGAAAATATAAGGATACAATACAAGAAAAGAAACAATAAATATCATCTTGTCAAGAAAGGGAGACCTAAGAGGGGCCTGAAAGGTCGGCTTAAAACACTATAGTTAATAAATTAGAAAAAAATATTAAGGATGTTTTATTCTTTTTTTAGATTATGATTGATTCATGCAAACTTAGGTAAGACATTCTTATCCCTACACCCTTTCAAGAATTCTAAATCTGCTACTCTTGTTTGAATTTTTACTCTGAGGTTTTCCAGAACTCAGATTCCATCCAGAATTTCCCTTCCGTATAGGGAAATAATATGACTATTAACATTTTTGTGGTGATTGTCTTCAAAGTTGTTTAGATAATCCACAGTATTAAAAATTGTCTGTCAACGTTTCAAATCCATATCAGGATCCATCTTTAGGACACAAAGGCAAGGAGAAAAGATAAGAAAATCAACAATAAATATCATCTTGTGAGGAAAGGGAGACCCAAGAGGGGCCTAAAAGGTCAACTTAAAACCCTATGGTTAATAAATTAGAAAAAGTATTAAGGATGTTCCGTTCATTTTTTAGCTTATGATTGATGCCTGCAAACTTAGGTAAGACATTCTTATCCATACATCCTTTCAAGAATTCTAAATTTGTTGCTCTTCTTTGAATTTTCACTTTGAGATTTTCCAGAACTTAGATTTCGTCTAGAATTTCCCTTCGTTATAGGGAAGTAATCTGACTATTAATATTTCTGTGGTGATTTCTTTCAGAGTTTTTAGGATAATACACAATATTAAAAAAAATTTGTCGACGTTTCAGATCCATATCAGGATCCATCTTCAAGACATAAAACCAAGGAGAAAAGATAAGAAAAGCAACAATAAATATCATATTTTTAGGAAAGGGAGACTTAAGAGGGGCCTAAAAGGTCTGCTTAAAACCCTATAGTTAATAATAGAAAAAGTATTAATGATGTTCCATTCGTTTTCTAGCTTATGATTAATCCCGAGTTCTAGAAAAGCTTATAGTGAAAATTCATAAGAGCCTTCTATCAATTCTTAGACAAATTCTAAAAAATAAAGTTGAATTCCATGCGTAAATTATGGCATTCATTGAAGCTAGTAAAATGAAATCCAATTGAGTTATTGTTCAAGGAAAATCAAAATGAATCATATGTATCTTGAATAGAATACCTAACCATTTATCATTCATCATTCATCCAGGGTTTTTTCAGGGGTATCTACCCAAAAATATTGGTGTTTATTTGTGCTTGATTTGGTTTCCGTGTTTATGATTCCTTTGCATGTTTAGTTGATTACTCAGTTGTGCTTTAATTCAATAAGTGATTTATTTGGAGTTAACGACCGAGTGTTGATTAGGATACATTTTGAACATGGTATCAATGCATACCAATGGTTGAAGTGGTAAAATCAACATGGTATCAGAGCAGGTTCTCTAAGAGGAAACCAAGTACATGATCCCAGATCCATGGTAGATCCATAACCACCAGTAAAAAACGTAGATGATTTTAGGGGCTAAATTTCGCCAATGGGATAATTTTCCATTGTTTTTCCCAAAAAACAAATTGCCAATTTCCATTTTTTCTAGAAAAGATTCACCCAAATTCCATGGAATAAAATTATTTTACCTTAAAAATTGCCAAAATTTTATAGAAACTATATAAATCCTTATAAATTTGAATATTTTTACAAAACTATTGCCAAACATTTTACATTTTGCGTATTAAGGACTAGTAAGATTAACCTAGGTTTCTACATTTTAATATAAGTTTCCATCCTTAAAATTATCCCTGGTCAAAAATTGAAGGAAGGATTTCTCAGAAACAACCGTACAAAGGTAAAACTTGTTTTTACAGGGGTATATAGGTGTAAATGGGTCACAAAAAGAACAATCGCGTACATACGCGGGAGGATTTAAGCATAATTGTGTACAGGTAGGTTTCAGTGGTCACAATCACATACATACACAGGTTTCAGTGATCAAAGTTGCATACATACACGGGATTTAGTTGTGACAGTTGTGTACAAGTCCATATAGGGGAAATTTTCAACAACAAGTTATTTCTATGGTAGGTTATCAGGTCTTAGGGATGACAATACAACTGGTAAGAGTTGAAGACATATTGGATGAAGCATCCAATTTCTTCTCTTGGAAAGAAAGACTAACTTTGGTGTTTAAGGAGTATGACCTTTGGGATTTAGTGGACAAAGTTGTTACTCCACCGAAAGATCCAACAACTTTGGAAGCTCACAACAAGAAGGAAATCAAAGCATAAAGGGTCATCTTGGATTTAGTGAAGGATAATCTAATTTCTCACTTATCTGAGAAGAAGATGACCAAAAATATGTTTGATTCCTTGGTAGGGTTATTCCATAGCACAAACATGAATAAGAATATGATCTTAAGGAATAAACTTAGATCGATGTAGATGTATATATTTGATAATGTTACTAGTTATTTCATGAGGATCACACAAATGTGTGATCAACTTGCAACCATAGGGGAGAAAATTAAGGGCACAAAGCTCATGAATGTGGCATTGAATGGTCTTTCCAAGTCTTGGGAATCATTTGTCAAGGGATTCGTTGCTTAGGAAAATATCCCATATTGGAAAATACTTTGGGATGACTGCATCCAAGAAAAGACTTGACAGGATTCTAAGAGAAGCAAGCATGGAGGTAGTGAAGAGAACTTCGCTCTTGTCAATAAGAAAAGGAAGGAAAAAGGAAAAAATTTGAGGATCTCATCTTCATGTTGCATCATCTTGAAGACTTCCTCTCTTATTTATTTATCTTTGTAGTAGTCTTGGTATTTGTCTAGAAATTTCTTCGTCAGTTGGTCCCATGAGCGAATGCTATCTTTTCCAAGACCCATGAACCATCGTAGTGCAACACCCTTGAGCATGGCGAGAAAAAAGTTTCAGTTTCTGGGTGTTTGTCACATAGTCGTATCTTTTGCAAAGTATGTCAAAATCGAAGATAAATGTATCATAATGTTCTTTAGATAACCCATGAAAGTTTTGCAAGGATGAATGAAGGATGTTCTTCTTTTTGGTCTCCTCATTTGTTTCTTTGATTGGAAATCCGAAAGTGGAGGGTTCCTCTTTGATAAACTCACGTGCCATTTCTTTCCAAGGGCTGTCCTCTATTTCTAAAGGTGCCTCAGGAAAAAGGAACTCTCTAGAGTGATATTTTTCATTGATATGCTCTTCTGAAAGAAGAACCTCTGTGTGTAGAGACCCTTATACAATCTCTGATTCCTGAGGATATGCTTCAAGATTCTTCTTTGAAATAAAAATTGTTGTAGGTGATAAGTAATTTGGTTGATTAAGCTCCTTTCCCTCTTCTGATTGACCTACACTTTTATCTTTTCAGGAGTTTTTGGAAGAACTAATAAATCTACCTTGCTAATCTCTAAGTCTGCTCATAGAAAATATTAGAAAAACATTCTACAAATTGTTGAAAAGAAATCATAGCACTCAATTTACTAAAATGCAAATCCATACAACTAAACATCAACTACTTCTTTTGATATTTCCCCGACAACGGCTCCAAAAATGATGAACTTTTAAATTACTTCCTAATTAACTTAGTGAGCAACTGAAGAGTTGTACATTTAATTATCAATCCGAGGTTGTGTCTTACTTACGAACTGTTGTGCACCATATATGCAAGTCATAGTGTCGTAATTACTAATGAGTTGTAGTACTTATAATGTTACGAGTCTAGATTTCAAGATACTTAAATTAATTCACCAAGCTATCCTACTTCTTGAATTGTGGGAATATAAGTGTCACACTTTGCAGGAAAAATAAATCACTCTTGGAGAAAGTAAATCACACTTATAGAAAGTAAATCACACTGGCGAAAAGTATATCACTCTTGCAGAAAGTAAATCACACTTGCGGAAAGTAAATCACACTTACGGAAAGTACATCACTCTTGTAGAAAGTAAAGTTATACTAATGGTGAATTTCCCAAGTATAATGATGATATGGACTTGTTATAATTCACATACATCCAATGACGATCACGAAATCAAAAGAATATCATTCCCAAACTGCTGAAGAATAAAGCTACCATAACTCTAAACGAAAGAAAAATAAAGTGAAGCTGGGAGTGGAGTTGCAACAACACAGAATTTACAACGATACGAGTTGCAACTACAAAGCTATAACACAAAAGGTTGTAATGATGTGAGTCATGATAACCAGAGTTGTAGCCACATAGCTACAATGCGAACAACATGATTTGTAGCCACATAGCTACAATGTGAACAACATGATTTGTAGCAGCTTATGTGATTGTAAACTTAAGAGGATTGAATCAAGCACCTAGTTGCAACTTAAGATTGAAAAATTCACATTACAAGGAAATTGAATATCAACCACAATTGAATTGCAATGAACTGTTCTAGAAATTTGGAATTGCAACAAATTAAGAAAGCAAAACAACTATGGAATAAAATGAACAAAAATGAAATGCTAGATCCTACTTTGTAATATACAAGTAGTACCTAACTAAGGAGGGGGCCCTACTCTCTTAGAAAATGCATTGGTCTACAAAATCAAAATAACATGAACTTCCAGTACACCATCACATGAACATGAAGAGAAAAGGAAATTATATTGAAGAGTTATGAAATTTACAATAACAACTGACTGCTATCTCTAGAATAATTCTCCCCCTCAGCTCCAGGGAAGCTGGGGTTCTTATACAATACTATTTATTTCTAAAATAACACAAAGAGATGGATGGACAACGATGATAATTAGTTTTTCATCCTTTTACATTGATATTACCGAATTTTAGTAAATATCAGGCATATGCTGACTCAGATCAATTGATTGAAAATTGGTAGGAAAACCAATTTCTCTTTTGGTTGTGCACTTGCCTCATGTCGCTTTCCTATGTGAGGTGTGTTCCCTGAATTTAGATTATATTGTTGGCTGCTGTGCTGACAGACGCCGTACTCATAATTGCAACAATTATTTCCTTGGAATTGCAACAATGGTGTCGTACTTGGAGTTGTAGCAATAGAGAGTGCAACTAGAGTTGCAACAATTGTATTGTGCTCGAATTCGTAGCAATGGATATGAATTGCAACCATTGTAAGGAGTTGCAACCACTGTAAGGATCCAATGCAATTTCTTTGTATAACAATGTTAGTACATGAGAGTGGCAAGTTCCTTAAGAAATATGTAAGAATAACATCTAAAGGACATATGGGGAAAGATTCATACCTTGATGAAAAGTGTGACAAAACTGGATAAGAAAGGTGTCAGAGAATAAACAATTAGTGGTAAGGGAAAAAGGTACTAGACGAGTGTTGAAAGCATGTCAATTTAGGCACTCGTTATAGGGTCACGAGTTTTTCTTTCTTTCCTATAAGACAAAATGTTTATTTATATTACAAATTCTTCTTTCTTAGCAGAATTAAAAATTCCCTTACTAAAATTTAACATGGTATAAAATATTTATAAGTGAAAAATTTAATTCTGCATCAACTTAAGTACATTGAGTAAATTATAAAATAAAATATTTTGCTAACATATATATTAAATTGTTATTTCTTATAAATATCCTTTAGATACATAGAGTACAAAATAACAAAAGAGACATATCATTAAAGGAGCATAATAAGTCATCTATATTAAAAATGAGATATTAGGCTAAATCTTATAATGATCAAAATAACAAAAGATTCCTGGGCAACATCCATGCATCGGTTAACATATGGCTTAAGTCTTCTTAAACATCACTCATTTATTCATCATTGACATAAACGATATTTCCATATGCAAATGAACCAACGTTTCCAACTCCATTATTTTGCTTAGCTTGGCATATGAGAAAATTTAAAACATGAAGGTCATGTTTAATTTTAGATAAATCCTTCATAACCATGTTAAGTTTCTTTTCATCCATAAATTGAAAATATGGATTGGATAATGTTACAAGTTTTTCTTTCATTCCATGTGCTTTAAACCTTTTCTCCCTTGCCTCAATAGCACTCTTGACTGAATGAGTGGGAACTTAAGGAAACATATTTTCTGAATTTTTGGAGTTAACATATGTTGTAGGAACATCAACTTAAGGATTTCCAAGCCTAACAAGAGTTGCATAAACATTTCTAGTCTTCGAATCATTCTCACTTTTCCAATAATTCGAGCCTATCGTCACCATAGGTTAGGTATAATCATTTGGATTCACAACCATCTAATTGTTTCTCATATACAAATGATCGAAATAATGAGTATTTTATAGAAATTTTGCATTAGCAGATTAATGATTTTAATCATTTATCATATTTCCAACATACCAATTGATACTCATCATAAAATATTATGTCAATCAAATGTCACATAGTTTGCTTGGATAGATGGTTGTATCATTCAAATTTATTTTATCATCATTGAACTCAGATGGATGTTGAATATTTATTAGTCCATTATCATTTCTAGGATGGATGTACTTCAAAAGCTATTGTGATTTGAAATCATTGATAACATTTTCAACATGAATGACACATGTACWTATATGCCRACTCATTTACCCAATTGAGAAGGCATTGACCTACAATTCTTGAWGCTTCACAAGARYACATAATCCTGAGTAAGAGCTAGASGTTTTAACTTGGAATTTGTGTTATATATAATAAGATTTAATAATACTTAATTATCTTTTGATYTCCSATTTTACATATTTTTAAGGGTATAATTAAAAAAAAACCTTTAATRRAAAGAGCCTAAATTAAACACTCTATGACCAAGAGCGTAACCAAGAATATAAGATATAYAGRYACACATGCTAAATAACATAAWTAATAGCACYTAACRATGGATATAAAATAATAGTRCCTAACAATGGATAYAAAATATGATCGATAGATACGAGAGTTCTCGAKAGTTAGAAATAAACAAGAATTAAYGAATTTRAAACTYTTTTTTTGTTAATTTGTGCAGGACTTGTGATTAACTTGTGGCTTGAGAAACCGCGACTCAGGGGCATCTAAGCCGTCAAAATTACCCGGGGATCGCACCCGGCCTAAGCCACACCAACCCTTAACATGGTTGGATTTTTTTGTCCCCGCAGGTTTCAAACCGGTGACTTTAACATCACGGAGTGGCTTAACAACACACTCCGTCACCGACTGTCCTACACCTCGGGGACTCACATGAAATTTCTCTTTATATTCATAAAAATATAAGTTTTTTCATACAAMTRTMCATTTCAAARAATAGAACTCTAAACAAAACTTAGGAGCTGMCATCAAAATTTGAAACTCTTGATACTACCACCAAATTGCTAGAAGTGTATGTGGAAAATTATGATTGCTATCGGGACAAAAAATAAATCCTAAAAACTACTTATTAAACATCCTGATACCACTTGCTTTTTTGGTGTCACATCACTTCMTGCCRTTATGTTTTAGTTGTTGACATATTTAAATACACTGRTACACATAATATTTTAATCACATTAACACTTGACATGTGGATTTCCAAATTGTGGTTTAATTATGTTCTTTAAAACACACTTAATTGATAATACTAGTATTAAGTGGCAACCTTCTTCTCACGTGTTATTATGAACAAAGAGCATTGGTGATAGAGTCTGGATAGTGCCAATGAGAGCTTATCGAATCATAAAGGTACTTTAGCTCCACTTTAATTCTTTTTTATAATAAAAAAAAATCTAAAATAGAAAGGGGATTAAACCATATATGGAGTAAAAACAATGGCACGTAGAAAATAATTAAAGGACATTCAACAACCCACTCTGGGAAATTATTCATTTAAATATTTTATTGATAAGGATAATGATGTGGTTGAGATTTCTAGTTATTAAAACCCCAGGGAACTTCGTAGCGAGGATCTGTTAGGCTTTTAGGGAAATACCGATGAACTTCAAATATGGGAATCTAGTCTTGCACATATTATTGTTCCATCAACTTTTCATTTCCCAGAATTTGTCAAAATGTGTGCATGGTTTTATGATTCTCATTATAGGATTGTAAAGGATAAGAGTGTACAACATGAAATCTTTCATATTATCCAAATAGCTTTTTCTGAAATGTTATCATTACCAGCAGAGCAGGTTAGGTTAGGTTAGGTTAGGTTAGGACACTAATGAAGAAGAAATGAAAAGTTTATGAAAAAAAAAAAAACTTTCCTTACAAGACTATTACCATAAAGTGAAAATGTGCCTAACTTAATTTTTCGATTAGATACTTATTTATTCAAAAGATCAATGAAGGACATAATCTCAATGGTGTGCATATTGGGATATGGAAATGACAATTTTGTAGATGAAACAATTCTAAGGCTTGTTTATAAATTAACATAGTCAACTTGGTTTAATTGTGTTGGTTTTTTTATATGATATAATTCATGAACAATTGGTTTAGTTTGAGAAAATGAAAAGTTTCAGGCATCAATCATTATTAATTTATTTTATTTTTTATTATCAATTAACTTTCTTATTATACTTGATGTTAAAAAAAGAAGACCAAGGAGGAAGACCACTTTTAGTATTTGAATGGACTCGGGTTCTGTCAACATCTTAAAAATGGTTTTAAAATTTTTATTGATGAATTTATGTTAATAGTCTACACTTTGTTCTTTAATGAAGTTCCACCTAGACTTCCTATAGAATGTAAACATCATCTGCATATAAGTCATCAATTGAAATTTGGGGATCGATATATCTCAAAGATCATACAATGTTAAGGATTTATGCTTAGAATTAAAGCCTTAAAATCTCCCCATTTATTTTACTCCAATATTTTTTTCCTTAGAATACATTAAGCAAAGACTAAATGTTGATTATGTTCATTTTGTTTCCAAGAACAAAAAGAAATTCTTTGTATTTCCAATTGAGATTGGAACATTCATTGTTAAAACAAGAAATGCTTTTACCATTGTGGAAAATATAATGAAATATTTTCAATTTAAAGAAGATGTATTTTGGCAATATGATCCTTTTAAACTAATCTGTGACATGAGAATTTCAGTTGGACTAGTATCATATACTCACCAGATTGATGCAAAGAAGGAACAACATGGAGGAAGATATTATAATCATTACTCCCCAAAAGGAATATGTACAAAGGAATATATTAGATGATCCCATGGAAGAAGACACTCCATAACAACCTTCAACTAAAAAGAAAAAAAATGGATCTTGAGGCTAAAAAGGAAATAAGCAAATGAAAATAGATTGAAAAATATGTGATTACAATTACTCACATTCCAACCTCTCGTGATTCTTAAGGTACAAACAAACTTTTATTTAATGAAGCTTCGAAGGAAATTGCAATCACTGAGAAGGACTCTGATGTCTTTGTAGAAATAAAGATAGGTATTTTTTTTGCTAAACATACTAAAGAGAATTTATATTGTCAGATTGTAAATGAAGGCCCTTATTCTTCAAGGCTATTATCCTCAATTGATTATGGTAAAGATCACTATTCTACAACCCAAAGTTGATAATACATAAATGGATCTCATGCCAAATGAATATGATACCACAAAGTTTACCTTTGACCTTAACAACTTGCCACCTCAAGACAAGATTGAGCGACATAAACAAATATGAAATATGGTGGAAAGAGATATAATTCAAGCATTTGTTAATGTTAAAAAATGAAAGATGGAAATTGGTAAAATTGAAAATCAGTTACAAATAGAAAGGGAAACCAATAAGGCATGTTTAACTTCAGTGAATGATTTAGAATAGAAACTGATTTCCTTAGGGACCACAAAAAAATAAGTCTAGCATAACTTCAATGGTTAAGGAAAACGATAAAGAAATTTAGAGCCTGAGAGGAAAGATGAACTTACCGACCACTATGCATAGTTAGACAAAAGAAACAGTGGAGCTAGAAAAAGAAAAAGACAAAATGAAAGAGAAATTAAGAATCTCAAAGAAGAAAATGAAAAATTGTGAGCAATCATTGATAGATTCAATGAGGAAAAATAAAATGCCTTGTCACTTAAGTTAGAAAATAAAGTGACCATCCCTGATGTTGAGGAGATTCTAGCAACCTCATATCAAGGACAAATAATTTAGCTACGGAAGGAATTATTAGTAGTTCGTGAAATACTTCAGATAATAGAAAATGAATATTAGGGTATGTTATCCCCGATATCTAGGGATAACTAGGAGATCATGTATCGAGGCCCACAAGTCCTAGACATGAAATACCGAGAGCAGGATTGACCTAAGCATGGCCCTGGAGGACCCATCTTTCTTCTCCTTCGCCAGATTTGTCCTGTAAGCAGTAGCGGCTTCCATCACCACCGGCCTGGACTTGCATCGGAGAGGGCTCTTGCTCCATGAGGTAATTAGTCCAAGGTATCATGGTATGTGTCATATTTGATCGTTATAACCCTCTTATATATGCATTAGGTTCCTTTCATTTCTGATGACTACTTGGATCTTACACTAATCCACTTGACCATTGTTGGGGTAATTGGTGGGGTGACTTAGGAAGTTGATATCCGTGGGTTTTGGTTAGCCACCAAGGGGGATTTGCAGAGCCATCGTCCGCTCCTACCATTTCATCATTTTACATCTTTTCTCCCGCACATCTACCCCATTCCCCTAGTCCGACCATTAGGATGACCTTTGAGGGTTACACTTTGTCTCGTGGGAAGAAGGGGCTAAAGGACCAGGGGGTAAAAGCAGCTGGTAAAAGATAAAAGCCATAGGAAATAAAACCTAGAGATGCTTCGCCCAGGGGATCCCCGAGAAGGCAATAAAA
>JZKD02S0085447.1:220424-232769 GCA_000966675.3 Picea glauca | reverse complement strand
AAAACATTAGAGTTTTTCCTTAAAAATTACTATAAAAGGTATTTATTAGATATATTTTTAAATATTGTTAGAGGTAAGTTGGGATGGCTTTGGATAAATAAATAAAACATGAAAGGTAATAGAGTTTTTTCTAAGGATGAAGTGAGAAGAAAAAACATAAGACAAAAATAAGCAAAAGGGGCTCTTTCTTGGGCATTTTATTGAATGTATGGGTATGTTTTTTTTGCGAGTAATAAGTCGAAACATGTTTCTTTATGGATACTCATAATGACTAAGGTTAATCATCAAGTACTTATAGGTCAAACATGCCTTTGGCACTTGAAGGTGAGTTTGACTTACTGGCACTTTGTATATAATTTTTGGCAAAATTGTATAAATTCTCTTACACACACGCTTATATATAGATGTATATAATATTTTTGAAAATATTAGGAAAGTTCAAACAAACACACATGTACATTTAGATACATACACATATGAGTACATTTACACAAACACAAATGCACTAATAAAGGAGAGTGGAGGAAACCCCAAAGGATCAAGCATGTATGGTCCCCTCCCTAGGAGGAATGGATTAAAATGAACTTTGATGGGGGTTCAATAGGAAACCTCAATATACTAGAGTCAAGTATATCAATTATAAACCATTAATGACATGGCTATTAAGATTTTTGTGGTGGTTGTTTTAAGAGATGTTTGGATAATCCATAGTATGAAAAATTGTTTGTCAATGTTTTAGATCCATATCGTGATCCATATTTAGGACACAAAGCCAAGGAGAAAAGATAAGAAAAGAAACAATAAATATCATCTTATCATGAAAGTGAGACCTAAGAGGAGCCTAAAAGGCCGACTTAAAACTCTATAGTTAAAAATTAGAAAAAATATTAAGGATGTTCCATTCATTTTTAGCTTATGATTGATGCCTGCAAACTTAGATAAGACATTCTTATCCCTACATCCTTTCAAGAATTATAAATCTTCTACTCTTTTTTGAATTTTCACTCTGAGCTTTTCCAAAGCTCGAATTTCATCCAGAATTTCCCTTCCGTACTAGGAAATAATCCGACTATTAATATTTTTGTGGTGATTGTTTTCAGAGTTGTTCGAATAATCCACAATATTAAAAATTGTTTGTCGACGTTTCAGATCCATATCAGGATCCATCTTTAGGACACAAAGCCAAGTAGAAAAGATAAAAAAGAAACAATAAATATCATCTTATCAGGAAAGGGAGACCTAAGAGGAGCCTAAAAGGTCGGCTTAAAACCCTATAGTTAATAAATTAGAAAAAGTATTAAGGATGCTCCGTTCGTTTTTAGCTTATGATTGATGCCTGCAGACTTAGGTAAGACATTCTTTTCCCTACATCCTTTTTAGAATTCTAAATCTTCTTCTCTTCTTTGAATTTTCACTTTGAGATTTTCTAGAGCTCGAATTTCGTCCAGAATTTCCCTTCCATACAGGGAAATAATCCAACTATTAAGATTTTTGTGGTGATTGTTTTCAGAGTTGTTCGGATAATCCACAATATTAAAAATTGTTTGTTGACGTTTCAGATCCATATCGGGATCCATATTCAGGACACAAAGCTAAGGAGAAAATATAAGATAAGAAAAATTAAATATTATCTTGTCAAGAAAGGGAGACCTAAGAGGGGCCTAAAATGTCGGCTTAAAACCCTATAGTTAATAAATTAGAAAAATTATTAAGGATGTTTCATTCATTTTTTAGTGTATGAGTGATTCCTGCAAACTTAGGTATGCCATTCTTAGCCCTACTTCCCTTTAAGAATTCTAAATCTGCTGCTTTTCTTTGAATTTTCACTCTGAGCTTTTCCAAAACTCATATTTTGTCTAGAATTTCCCTTCCATACAGGGAAATAATCTAACTATTAAGAATTTTGTGGTGATTGTTTTCAGATTTCTACAGATAATCCACAGTTTTAAAAATTGTTTGTCGACGTTTCAGATCCATTTCAGGATCCATCTTCTGGACACAAAGCCAAGGAGAAAATATAAGAAAAGCAACAATAAATATCATCTTGCCATGAAAGGGAGACCTAAGAGGGGCCTAAAAGGTTGACTTAAAACCCTATAGTTAATAAATTAGAAAAAGTATTAAGGATGTTCCATTCGTTTTTTAGCTTATGATTGATCCCTGCAAACTTAGGTAAGAAATTCTTATCCCTACATCATTTCAAGAATTCTAAATCTGTTGCTCTTCTTTGAATTTTCACTCTTAGCTTTTCCAGAACTCGTATTTCGTCCAGAATTTCCCTTCTGTACAGGGAAATAATCTGACTATTAAGATTTTTGTGGTGATTGTTTTTAGAGTTGTACAGATAATCCACAGTTTTAAAAATTGTTTTTCGACGTTTTAGATCCATATCAGGATCCATCTTTAGGACACAAAGGTAAGGAGAAAAGATAAGAAAAGGAACAATAAATATCATCTTGTCACGAAAGGGAGACCTAAGAGGGGCCTAAAAGATCGACTTAAAACCCTATAGTTAATAAGTTAGAAAAAGTATTAAGGATGTTTTGTTCGTTTTTTAGCTTATAATTGATGCCTGCAAACTTAGGTAAGAAATTATTATCCCTACATCCTTTCAAGAATTCTAAATCTGTTTCTCTTCTTTGAAGTTTCACTTTGAGATTTTCTAGAACTCAGATTTCGTCCAGAATTTTCCTTCATAGAGGGAAATAATTTGACTATTAATATTTTTGTGGTGATTGTTTTCAGAGTTGTTCGGCTAATCCACAATATTAAAAATTGATTGTTGATTTTTCAGATCCATATCAGGATCCATCTTCATGACATAGAGCCAAGGAGAAAATATAAGAAAAGCAACAATAAATATCATCTTGTCAGGAAAGGGAGACCTAAGAGGGGCCTCAAAGGTCGGCTTAAAACCCTATAGTTAATAAATTAGAAAACTTATTAAGGATGTTCCGTTCATTTTTTAGCTTATGATTGATCCCAAGTTCTAGAAAATATTAGAGTGAAAATTCATAAGATCCTTCTATCTGTTCTTAGACAAAGTCTAAAAAATTAAACTAAATTCCATGCGTAAATTATAGCATTCATTGAAGCTAGTAAAATTAAAGCCAATTGAGTTATTGTTCAAGGACACTCAAAATGAATCATATGTATCTTGAATAGAATACCTAATCATTCATCCTAGAAGATTGACACCAATATTAAATGGGACATAAAAGATTCATCAATTTTTAGGATGTAAATCTCATCCACGTTCATAGATTAGTTGACTAGATGGGTGAATGGATGGATAATGACACCATATCTATCCAAAGCTATAGGATGACCATAATAGAATGTATGTATATTTTAACCTTGTACAATTATTTATCGCAAACAAATTCTCAATAAAAACCACCAAACCCATATTTTCTTTTGAACACCATCAAACCAATATTTTCTTAATAAGAACTTGAAAACCACCAAACCCATATTTTCTTCCTTTTCATCCCTCCAATGCATCTCATATAGATATACAAGATCAATGACATATATTGACACTCAAATAATTTGAGAAAGGAATGAATCAAGTTCTTATACAATTTTGACTAAAGCAATCTACAAAGAAAAATAAGATAATCATTGATGTTATAGCAAAAGAAGAAACAATGAAAGAAAAAATGGTGATATGTAATACCATTGAACACATATATGCAGATGTTGAAACATAAAAACCTCATGAAGCATATGTCTTAAGCGAAATGCTAAAATATCACTTTAGATAGGGAAACAACATGATGTGCCAAGGCAAGGTTAGATATGATGATATACTATATGGGGAGGCACTAAAGAATGTTGAAATAATACTCTTATTATAAAAGGATAATGCATGATGCTCTACATTAGAAATTATTATCCTATTATATAACATTAATGCAAAATTTGGTTAGTCAAATACTAACATATTTATTTATATAATTTATATAATGATTTATTATTCTTTCATCATTTAATAAATTATAAAAAAACAGTTTTTATTAGATATTAATATTGTGGGCATACAAAACCACATGTAAGAAACTAATAGGACATACACCCTTCAGATTGGTGTATGTGTAGGAAGCAATGGTACCATTAGAATTTCTAGTACAGAGTCTACGCGTAGCAACAATTACCAATATGATAGAAAGAGGCGTAGTAAAGGAAAGGTTGAATTAACTCATGCAAATGGAAGAGGATAGGATTCTGCCAGGATTTCACCAAGAAGTACAGAAATCCAGAGATAAATCCTGGCATAATAGACATATCAAGAGGAAGAGTTTCAAGGAAGGAAACCTTGTCTTTCTTTATGACAGTAAATATTTTTAACATCCTGGTAAATTTAGAATGCATTGGCTTGGGCCATATGAAGTAAAGACTATCACAGATGGCTGATATGTACAACTAAAGGATCTAGCAGGAACATAATTGAAAGGAATGGTCAATGGGAGTTGATTCAAACTGTATAGGGACAATCGACCTCCTACAACTTAAAAATTACAATGTAGTAAGAAGGACATGTACATAGTGTACTATAATAGAAGCTAGGATAGGAAAATGACAAAAAGAAATAAAAAGGAGAAAAATAAGGAAAAATAAATAAAAAATTAGAAAAGAAAGAAAATACAAAAAAGACTGGAAAAAGTCATGGACAGAAAGTACCGCAACATATATCAAAAGATGACGCGCAGTAAAAATTGAATTGGGTGCAAATGCACACAAAAAGTAAAAGGTGAACCCGACCCGGTCTATAAAAGGAGGAAAGCATATAGTTATTCAACACTTAGCGAATTTCAAGCTCAAAGAGAGAAAAAGAACCTGTGCCCTAGTTACCAATTGACGAAGTAGAAAGACAAGTTGTGATAGTTGCAAAGGATGACTCCACCAAAGTTTGGATCACTGGGACAGTTCGTCTGGGTTACACGATAGGGCCAAATACACAAGGAGAAGATGCAACAGCTAAAGAATATAATCGAGCTCGAGGATGTGACCACCTCGGAGCCAGAATCGATTATTCCGATGCAGGTCAAAGAAGAGCTCCCTACAATGCAGCAATGAGAGATAGGGTAGAGCTCTAGGGCCAGAAATGGGGTTTCAAACCCTAACCCCAAGGCACCTACAAGAACAGATGACATAGTGGGACCGCAGTAGTCCCAGACACAAGACAAAGTACTGGTTGAGGACATAATCGATCGACCAAAGTCAATATGGGAAGAAGAGGGCACAAAATCAGTGGAGGTAGGCACATCTGCCACGGGGCGGAAAATAAAGACCCCTGATAGTATGGAAATTTCCCTCCCATTTCTTCCAAACGCAGTCCCCACTATTGATGACATGCTGGGGAAGGTACCAAAGTTGAGATATGTGGATCATGACGTGCGTGACACGACCAAATTTCTAGAGCTAGGAGGAAAAATATTTGATCAACACGGGGGATATCAGACCCCTAGGGAGACCATTTATAGAGCCCGCATAGTGGATTACGAGGTTGTATAACTCATGGATTATGAATCTCTTGAACATACTGCATTTTGGGAATGGTAAGAATGTCAGTCTGTGTGTCAAACAACTGGTTACCAGGGTCCATGGAGGCATCCTTTGGATGGATAGACTAGTGAAAATCGACATGGCATTGATTTCCAATATCACAAGACTTCTAACAGTCGACGCGTGGCCCGAATACTTTCTGGAAAACAAAGAGCACAAGAAAGAACTGGCAGAACAAGTTAAAGTGCAGTTCGACACGACTAGGGGAAACAAAGGCATCATCATCAAAGAGATCAATGACAATGCAACAAGATTCACAAGTAAACTATTGACATGCAAGCTGCTAATAAAATGTCACATAGAGTAAGCGCCAGCAAGAGTGATCGTAGTGGCAACACAATGTGAGAAGGGGATTATGTTTAGCTGGACGCCGTACCTACTGAACCAATTCCTACTTGACTGTCACGATGCACAGGACAATGGAATCGAGTTCCATTACTCCTGGTTGATAATATTGATATCTCTGGTAGGGTGGCAGGAGCCTAAGTTCTCAGCATTCCTGGACATGGTAGGAAAGTGCTATGTGGCCAGGTGCAAGCCTCTCTGGAAAGAAAAAGATAACAATACGCAGCAGGAAAACAACACCATGTTTTCCATGATGTTAGAAGAAATCCAACAATGCACAACAAATGTGTGGCACATACCTATGGAGGTAGCGCAAGAGACATAGGGGATAGCCAAATTCAAGGAATCCTGACATCATGTATGGATCCAAGCCATAAGGGATCCCAAAAAGGAGTGGCTAAAGATGTAGTATTGTATCACATGGGAGAAAGTGGACTGGATTATCAAAGAATGTCCTACGCAATGGCAGTCACCAACAACCAAACCAACCATGAGGACAGACACGTCGTAGTCATCCAAGCCCAAAGATATGACCGAAGCATGATCATCAACCTGAACATGTAGTCCGACTGACAACACCAGAACAACCACATCATGAACCCTACCAAGTGGGAGAAACAAAGTACCGAAAAGGCCAAGAAGAAAACCCGCTGCCACAAGGACAAGAATCTGACCACAGACAGAGAAGAAGGATACTACACGGGCTATAGAAGAAAGAATTCAAGGTACAACAAGTGAGGCACAACCCTCACAGATAGAAAGGAAGCCCATGCAAGGAAAATATGCGCACAAGAAGAAAAAGTATGAGACAAAGGACCCAGACATAACCCTCACATGGGATAATGCAGAGCTCTTCGTGGAAAAGGTCCAAGACAGGAGCAAGGAATTGGTCCGAACTGCAGAGGTGCAAAGGAAAAAAATTATGACCAAACTCATAGAGGTCCACGAAAACATACAAAATCTACGGGGCTGGGTAGAATCATAGGCCACCCCGTAGAAACTGGAGAAGGCACAGATGCCACCTGCGTAGAAAGAGGGAGAAGAGACTGTATAGTTTGTCATCTAGGGTAGGGAAAAATTCACGATAACATGCCAAATGATCAGGCTCGATCATGAGACAACGCAAAAACCCCTAGAGGAAGTAGAACAACATGAGATGATGATGGCACACATACCAACGAAGGATTTATACAGGCTACAAGCCAACACCATGTAGGAAGTATATTCTAGGGCCTACGCATATGCCACAAATCTAGAGGTGGGCAGAGGGGTCGTAGAGATGCTCCAGATCACATGCGACCAGTTGACTGCGAAAAAGGAAGAGGAGAAATAACGTATAGACATGATAGAGCAAGGATTGATAACAACATACAACTGAATCCTAAACAACGCGTAAGCAAAAAAGTGGAGTGCAGAGGAGAATATCGACCTCATTGCACATAAAATCGATTAGTACTGGCAAGAGATCAAGGAATTAAAAGAAAATCTCAAACCCATGACTCCCCCAGAGGTGAAGGAGCAAAGGAAACATGAAGCTGCAAGTCAAATGGATGAGATGGAAAAAAAAGTCTACGCATCAACAAGATTGTTTGACAGAGAAACACAACTTTGGACAACGATGGATGAAGACAAGGAGGTTCAATAGTGGGACTAGGAAGAAGAAAGAGTAAGTGAAACTATCCAAGACCTCAAGCAAAGGAAGAAGATAATGAGTATCATAGAGAGTCTGAAAGGAACACAAGATATGAAGAAGCTATAGGCAGAGTTAAAAGTAGAGTAGATGCAAAAGCACGAAAGACAGACACAGATGGAACCCCTTCAAGAGAAAGCAACGTAGATGATCACACAGTTGGAGGAGGAGAAGATGAACATGGTGCAAGCATAGGCAGAGTGCACAACAATTATCTAAGAGGAGATCACAATGCAAGCATTAGAAGCGCTTGCAGAAAAAGCCGCACAGGTCTAGGCAAGAGGAAGGGAACTTGCAGACAAGTTCCACAGCCTAGCAGAGGCTATCAAGGGAGCATGCACTGCCTAGTTCACTTGGGATGAGCCAAATTTCAATGTTGGGGGCATGTTGGGCATAGGCCAATTTTGAGGAAAAGTTCATTTTTGGAAAGTAAATATTAATTTGGAAAAATATAGTTGGAAGGAAAAGCAACACGTGTAAGGAAAAGCCACATGCAAAGCAGGAAAGCATGCAAGGCGTGAAGGCGGGAAGACCTAACCTTGTTAGGGTTTTGGAATGTAACGACTAATAAGATTGTAAAATAGTATAAATAAGCACCTATGAGGTCTAGGTTGTGGGTTCCATGTGGTTGTTGTTGGTTGGAAGTGGGTTCCAAGTTAATTATGAATTGTAATAAATTGGTGTGATACCTTTTTGTAAGTTGTTGAGTTGTAGAAGAGTCAGGTGGCTAGATTTGGATGGTTAGATCATAGGCTGAGGAGACAGGTGTGATCTAGTATGCCTCACAGAGGTTGTGGAATCATTTCTCATGATTGTATGATCGAGAGTGTAGTGTGTGCAACGCCAGTTATTGCATCAAACAAAATAAAGAGCCTAAGAAGCAAGATATTTGTAGACGTAGCCTAGGAGGGGGTGAGCCACAGTAAAACCTGTGTACTGTGTGATGATTGAATGTCTGTTTACTTATTGTTAATGGTTGATCCTCTTTAATTCCTGTTAATGATTTATTTATATATATGTGGTTAGCTAGATCTATTAGAATGCATGCATAGGCTTAACAAATGAATGGATATTAAGAATGATAGATTGATTAATCAATGTAAGGTATGAAGAAGATCAAGTATAATCACACATCCCCACTCTTTCCCAGACTGCAAACACTTGATATTTACAGTCACCCATAGAACTATCTCTGGTGAGACTGCGTAGTACATTATGTGTGATGTGTTTCCTTCTGGTTTACCAGTATGGCTGATAGTTTTAGAGGGTTTTGTTGGAAACCTGTTCATATCTGAACTTGGTTCAGACCAAGAAGTAGAAAGAAAGAGTAATAGCCAACACACTCACTTGAGGTTTACATTATAATATTACATGCTAATTACTTTTATCATTTCCTTAACTAACTCAATTAATTATAAAATTAATTAATAAAAGCAATTTACTTTAATAATTCCTTTAATTAAATTAAATTCAAGGATAGAAGGCATTGGATGATTTATGCATGCTAGACACCAAGCCTATGTGGAAATACCTTTTTGATGCTACCACTAGCATCAAAAAACAATATTCATAGTGACATGCAACAATGACAACAACAACACTTACAACAAAACAACAAATAGTCTCCTTTTCAGAGCGATTAAACATAGTATCATCAGAGTGGCGTAGCGGGTGCGCTACAAATTAGTATCAGAGCGCGAGTAAGCACTGGGCTGCGAAAAGTGACACTACAAATTGGTATCAGAGCGCGAGTAAGCCCAGAGTTCCGAAATGGGTGTGCTACAAATTGGTATCAGAGCGCGAGTAAGATCAGAGTTCCGCGCTCTGATACCAAATTGTAGTGAACCCTTTTCACTACCAAGGCTTTCAAACCTCTCGCTAACCAATCTGTAAATGGACTTTTACATAAAACATACAGAATTGTATAATCACATGCGTAACAACAAAGAGATACATTTTAATTCTCAGAATAAACATATAGTTACTGTTATAATTAGACAATCCATAGCTTTCAACAATAATTCATTTACACAGCGGAAAACATGATAACAGATCCAGTATAGTCATGATAAAATGTGGTAAAAATATAATTAAACACTTATCTTGTGTCAGTGGAGAAATCCACCAACCAAATGCAGGCCTTCCACGAACCTCCCATCTGTAGACCGCATTGCTTCTCAACTCAACAGCGGGTCACCCCCGAGCTGGGACTGAGCTCCACCCCAGGGAGGGAATCCAGACTCAGGCTGAGGTTACAGGGAATTCAGTCACACACAACCACCAGGAAGAATGCTCTCCCAGGATTCTCCCACACTCACTGCCCACAGACCCTCATTCCCCACATGCCTCTTCCACCCCAGGAGAGTGCACCTTCTCTATCACCTGGACGGTCCTTCGGCTGCCAGTCTCCCTTACCTTGGGTTACAGGAATAGACCGGACCAAAAGTCTCCGGGTTCTATGGCAGCTACAGGGTTCCTTCCAAGAGCTCTCTCCTTTCCTCTGTGCACTCTCTCACCTGGAGGGAGTCGCTCATAGGCCAACAAGCCTCACGCAGTCCATAACTACATGCCACAACAAACACAAGGAAAACATACACAGGCTTCCCAAGAACTGGTTCAGCAGTCACAGGATGTTCTCATGGTCAAGATTTCATAACAGGGCTCCACGCACAAGCTCGCTCAACTTTTCCTGGGCAAACAAAGACTCTTCCCCGAAATAGAAGAGAAAAGATACCAAAAGAGGCAAACATCTGCTGCTCTGTGGGTGGTTTTCAGTGGAATAAAATGGGCAGCTTTAGTAAGCTTGTCCACCACCACCATGATTGAATCATGATGCTTGCTTGTTCTAGGTAGTCTGGTGATAAAATCCATTGTTACCACGTCCCATTTCCATTCAGGAATAGGTAAAGGCAGCAACAACCCTGTTGGGTGCCTATGCTCCGCCTTAAGCTTCTGTCACTCCATACATCTGGCGATGTATATGCGATTTCTTTCTTCAAACCCGGCCAAAAATAATGGCTTTTGACTGCCCCCACAAAAAAGACAAAGAAAGAACTGTCCATACTGTTCAACAAGCTGAAACAATGGAGAATATGGGCAGCAGAATGTCGAGGATCTACGCATCCCTGGACAATAAGCAAGCAGAATTTCAATCGCAAATGATTGAAGTGGAAGGCATGATCAACAACCGACCACTTGTTATTTTAATTGATTCAGGGGCTAGCCATAGTTATGTAGATCCTAGAGTGGTGGAAAGTTTGCGTCTAACAATAAGAAAACATGAGAAGTCTTGGTTAGTACAGTTAGCCATAGGGACCAAGAGGAAGGTCACTGAATTGGTTAAGTCCTGTTCAGTGGACATGAAAGAAATGAGCACTAAGGCTGAACTGAACATTTTGCCCTTAGGCTCATATGATTTCTTAATTGGGATGGACTGGTTGGACCAACACCATGCCCTTCTAGATTTCCGCAACAAGAGATTCACATGTTTGGACGAAGAGGGAAATTAGGTAACAGTTCAAGGAATTCCCAGAGCCGTGGCTATTAGAGAGATCTCAGCCATGCAGCTGAAGAAATGTTACCGGAAAGGATATCAATTATTTGCAGCCCGGGTGGAAGAATTATTCCAAAATGTGGTCTCGAATCTGAAAGACCACAGGGTGCTCAAAGAGTTTGAGGACGTGTTTCAGGAGGTGCCTGAACTACCTCCGAAGAGGGACATCGATTTTTCTATAAATCTGATGCCTGGAGAAGCTCCAATTTCAAAGGCTCCTTATAGAATGAGCCCACCAGAGCTGAAAGAGTTGCAACTGCAGCTCGAAGAGCTACTAAAGAAAGGTTACATTCACCCCAGTGTGTCACTATGGGGAGCCCCGGTCCTATTTGTGAAGAAGAAAGATGGGACGATGAGGCTGTGCATTGACTTTCGACAGTTGAATAAAGTCACTGTCAAGAACAAATATCCTCTGCCAAGGATTGATGATCTTTTCGATCAGTTGAAGGATGCGAAAATATTTTTGAAAATAGATCTTCGATCTGGATATCATCAAGTGAGGATAAAATATGAAGACATCAACAAGACCGCCTTTAGAACAAGGTACGGTCATTATGAGTTCACAGTGGTGCCATTTGGACTGTCCAACGCGCCTGCTGTATTCATGTGCTTAATGAATGGAGTGTTCAGAAATTATTTGGACAAGTTTGTCATAGTTTTCTTGGACGATATCTTGGTGTACTCCAAGACAGAAGAAGAACACGAATAACACCTTAGAATGGTGCTGTAGGTGTTGAGAGAACACCAGCTCTACGCAAAACTGAGCAAGTGTTCATTTTACCAAAAGCAGATCCATTATCTGGGACACATTATCTCTGAAGAGGGGATCGCTGTGGATCCTGAGAAGGTACAGGCCATTCAAGAATGGACAGCGCCAAGGAATGTGATAGAAGTTAGATCCTTTATGGGTCTGGCAGGTTATTATAGGAGGTTCATAGCCGGATTTTCAAGGATAGCTCATGCTATCACTTCCTTGCAAAGGAAGGAGAAGAAGTTCCAGTGGACTGAAGAATGTGAGAGCAGCTTTAAGCAATTGAAGCAGCTGCTCACTAGTGCTCCAATCCTAAAGATTACTGATCCAAATAAGGATTACATAGTGTGCATGGATGCGTGTAAGGAAGGGCTGGGAGGAGTTCTCAGCCAAGAGGGATTTGTAATTTGTTATGAATCCCGAAAGATGAAAGAGCAT
>JZKD02S0085447.1:201552-212230 GCA_000966675.3 Picea glauca | reverse complement strand
CTGGGGTGGAGCTCAGTCCCAGCTCGGGGGTGACCCACTGTTGAGTTGAGGAGTAGTGCGGTCTACGGCTGGGAGGTTCGTGGAAGGCCTGCATTTGGTTGGTGGATTTCTCCACAGACACAAGATAAGTGTTTAATTATATTTTTACCACATTTTATCATGACTGTACTGGATCTGTTATCATGTTTTCCGCTGTGTAAATGAATTACTGTTGAAAGCTATGGATTGTCTAATTATAACAGTAACTATATGTTTATTCTGAGAATTAAAATGTATCTCTTTGTTGTTACGCATGTGATTATACAATTATGTATGTTTTATGTAAAAGTCCATGTACAGATTGGTTAGCGAGAGGTTTGAAATCCTCGGTAGTGAAAATGGTTCACTACAATTTGGTATCAGAGCGCGAGTAAGCTCAGGGCTGCGAAAAGTGACACTACAATCGATCACGCAAACGAAAGGGCAATGCTAAATATGGAGACAAGAAACATAAAGTATCAAATATATTTACATCCTATTGACCAAAACGGGATTCTAATAGTACTTCAAAGGTAATCTTCGACCCAATAAACATTACTAATGGAGAAATGTTGGACTTGTATCATGAAATAAGCAAGGAAATCATCAAGATATGGGGAGTGTAACATCACCCCAACTAATTTTGTTTTTCTTTGTAAATGTACTCTTATAGTTTGGAAACCAAAAGTATACTTCTAATCATTGTTTCAATATTACTATAGTTTTTAATCATTGTTTCAATATTACTATAATTTTTTTTATGGTTTGGCGCCAAGGTGAACATTACTACTCTTAATGTATATCCATTTTCTTCTCACATGGCAGGTTAAAAGTCTCGAGCGACGACACTTATTGAAGATCCCACACAATCTCCAAGGTAAATATGCAATTAGATTTTCTATTCAACTTGAGTATCAGTTTCCTCCTAACCGATGTGTTTTTTTCGAATGTCGAGGGACTTACTCTCCATGAAAAAACCACTCTATCATATTTCCTTCCTAGAAGCTCATCATGACCAATTTAGGCACATAGCTAACCTTTCCCTACGCCAGAGAAACCCATGAGTTACTTTGTGGTTTCCACCATAACAACAGTTTGCAGGTATAGTGGTTATCTCTTTTCTCACATGCGTTTATGATTTAATTTATTTTCTGTTGATTTATTAATGCTAAGCTTGTTTTTGTTGGTTTGCAGGTAACCCAGGGTTGATTTGCAGGAGGAGTTCACTTCCCTGGAAATGTCCATACCCGTTATAAATATAGATTACTCACCTTCAAACTCATGATTATTTTCACTCCCTTCAGGTGGTATTGTTATCCAACAAACCCTCGTTGCGCTCTGCTCTCTTTCGTGGTGTTATTCCTTTGAACAACACATGTAAATACATTTTACTTATTCCAGGTTTCATTCTAAGTAATCCCTCCTTCATTAGATATTTAATATTTCATTTCTAAATGGTGATTCTATCTCTTGTTACAAAGAGATATACCTCACGACCAAGATCATGTCTATGTTTATGCTATCGTCAAGATCTATATTCAAGCGTGGATGAATTCCTTTAAATATTGTAGGTAAAATTCATTGCTTACTACAAACTCCGTCTTGAACGATCATTCTTATTCCACTAAGAATTTGTGTTCTGCTAAGAACAGATGAATCCTAAACACGAGTAATTATTTTACTAGGGTTTCAGGTTATATTCAATGATTACTTATCTTAGTTTATTTCTCTACTAAACACAAATAAAAATATTGAAATATGATTATTTAAGCTTCCTATGCAAATATTGATCCGACTAAAAATTCTCTGGCTATTTATACTTCCATGTTTTTTTTTTTTTTCGTAAAAACAATATTTCTAGCAATATATTACTAAGAACATATTTAATAGACAATAAATATTATGATCCAACTAGCTTGAAAATGATTTCACCATTTATCTGAAAATGTAAATATTTAAGCTAATAATTTCTAAAGAAATAAAAAAAGGTAGATAGCCATATTTGAACCACAATGATTTACTGGGATGTCACCCCCGAGCCAAATACTTTATTCCATAGGAAAATGAAAATGTCAAGAACCTTCTCCAGGTAATTTCCAGAATTTAGTTCTTTCTTAGAACCACCAAGCTCTAAACTATGCACAAGTAGTCAACAACGTCCTATTTACACCATACTTGTTTTTCTCCCCCCTTATTTTACCAAGCAGAGAATAATAATAATAGACTTCCTAGGCCTTTTCTTTCTTTTTTTCTAGTTAGCCTTCTCCCTAACTCTTGGGAGTCTTGGCGTAACTTCTTGCTATCTTGTTTCCTAACCTCCTACACTCTCGGGGGTAGGTTTACACTTGTCCTCATGGACAAAAATCACTTTTACCCTTGCGGTTTCTATCCTTTTTTAACTTTTCCCATGGGATAAAGTATTTCTCTTATCATAGATAGGTTCTCTCATCAATTTATCTCAAGTAATTTTTAAATAAAATAAAATTAAAAATAATATTTACATAAATATTTTTCACCATTAATTACCTATGATGATTAAAATGTTAATCAGAGTTTTTCCCAATGTCATAACTCAATATTCACAATCACTTAATATTATTCAAATATTTAAATTGGAGGGATGTTATAGAGATCCTCCACCATAGGAACATAGACATTACATAACTAAAGGAATAAAGAACAATAAGTATGGAAAGAATGCAAATCAATTGCATGTGACAAGTTGGGTATCACCCATGAAGACCCATCTGTGGATATACTTTACTGTATGAAGCACTTGGTTCTTCACTTGGTTGGCTGACATCAACAACTGGAACAAGAAAACAAAGCACTAAATGTCTACTAGACTATAGAAATATTATAGAAAAAATATGAGAAATTTGAAGAAATAAAGACAAACCTGGAACAAAAAAGTGCACATGCCTCCATTATGAACATAGTACGAACTATTTGGCCAATGAAGTTTTCTATCACATATAGTCTATTGAAGGTACAATAAGATTTGATTGAATATCTCAATAATGTAATAAACACTACATCCGATCCACAAACATGCAATTCTTTGGCTAGGTGGATTCACCAAGAAAAACTAGTAGAGTAAGAGCTTAGATCTCAAGAATATCAATGGTTTCAGGATAATAGGAATGCACAAATAGAAGATGACACTACATCAAAACCTATTGTAGAGAATTTGAAACGAGTTTAGAACATGCAAGAGAAGCACAACTTAGACTTGGAATTAGTACATCATGCCTCCATTCTTGAAAAACTAGACTATTTGGCTCAAATGAAAACACTCATTTTAAAATTAGAACAAGCATTGGAAGAGTGACAGGATATTGAAAGTCAACTACAATAGATAGCACCACATATTCACCAACTTTGAACCAATCCCCCAAAATCCACTATAGTTCCTAAACAATGTGCACCAACTACTTCTCCACCTTGACCAATATTTACTTTCTTTAGTCGAAAAGTACATTAGTGACACAACCTATTGTTTCCAAAGAATGTGCACCAAACCCATAGGCACAAGTAGGAGATCTCAATTGGTCTGAGAAAATTAGAGATGGATGCGAAACTAAGGTATGCCTTGATGAAGCATTAGTCTATCATTAAGATCCGCCACTAGAACCAACTTCAAAAGCATAGGAAAAATTAGTTCCATCCCCATAAGTTCCTCCAACAGAATTAGTTTGGATAGAGTAAATATCTGCAGCACTAGTGCCACCACTAATCACTCAAGCAACATAATCATGAACACACTACTTTTACAAATTTTGGCACTTCATTATTTTTGTAATTTTCCAACCTTCCTTTTCTTCAGAACCAAGAAGGATTTGAGGGTGGGGGAGATGTTGGAGGGCTTATTCAACTAGTAGATAAAGCATGGGAGTCAACCATGGTAAATTGCCATTCGACTTTATAAATAAGTCGACTATGTAGTCGAGTTTGTAGACCGTTGGTCGAGTTGACCGACCATGGCCGTTAAGAACAATTGCAACTACCTACCAACTAAAGCAATGCATAAATATATGTGATCATGGATGTAACGAGAGAGGAAAACGTGGTGCTTGATTAGTTATAATAAAAGTCTTCCTATTACTAGTTTCACTATCACTTTTCTCCTTTATCTCCTTCTATGTGTGCTTGCGTGTATATTATTGTATATTGCTTATGTATATTATACTATATATTTTCTATACTCGTAACTTCCTTGTGTAATTCCTTAGAATACAACACCCCCCTATGGTGTTAATGAGAACCTTAGAATAATAAATTAATTAGTAACTAAAATCCTCAAACACATCCCTTTACATCCACATGTATATGATAGCTAAACCAATATTTTTTCATTCTCTCGATGTTGCTTATTCCTATAAGGAAAATATGTTTACATATAAAGAGTACATTTTATTCATCAATCACACTACATACAAATTTCATTAGATGCCAAAGGGACAATTTTATATTTTGACCCTACAATGCTCATGTCCCGTTGATGCAATACTTAAGCACAAAGACTCCTCCACCACTGACTCAAAGACATCATTTATGGATACATGGTTCAACCCTCACTTTACCTAATTCCTTTGTTTACATTTTCTACTTTGATACATAAGATACTAAAACTAACAAAGACTAACTCTACAAAATGAAAAGACACAACTCAAAATTTTGAAAACATGCATAGTTCTAACATAACACTTAATTTGATAAGATTAAGTTTATTCAAATATATCGTACCTGCCCTAACCTAGTCAGAGAGATATATGGTCAAGTAGATGTAAATTTTTAATGTAGCCAATCACACGTTTTTTTACCACGAGGATGCTAGGCTATGTAAATTTGATTAGTTCGAGTTTCCTTCCATATGAAATACAATAAATGGATATTGGTAAGGGAAAACCACAACATCAATAACCAAGAAATAACTATCACATGAATCCCATTTGTCATAAATCTATTGTATCCATAAGTTCACACAATCCACATTTCTTCCATCATATGAAAGTTGTTGAGTCCAAACTGATACTGCTATCCTTGATTGTTCATTGTTGTTGTGACTCTCTTATTCCTATATAAACATGTCTTGACAATTATTCTGCAAAAATTGTTTTTGGATATGGTAATTATAGTCCCTTGTGTTCTAAAGAGTACTACTACAAAAATTCCTTTTGGATATGGTAATTAAAGTCCCTTGTGTTTTAAAGAGTACTACTGCAAGGTACAAGTGGAACACTTGAGAACTATTATTTCACTAAGTTACTGATTTTTTTTCATCAAAATAACATGATGCTTGGGGAGTATTCTCATTATTGATTCCAACTGTAAGAAAAATGTTGAATGTTTTTTGGATCTATATCTACAATATCTTCTTACCCTTCATTGCAATATTTTTTTATGTTCTCTATGGGGAAATGAAATAAATCTCTCAATGGTTAATGGGTTGTCTTCTCCTCTTTGAGCTTCTCACTAATTGTATCATAGATAATGACTTATGAAACCTACATCCCTCTTGCCTATGCATGTTGAAAATGGATTTCTAGATGAATCAATAAAAATGGTCACATCATAAATATATAGTTCATGATATTTCCATTGCACACATTCCTCAGTAGGTGACATGGGTTTGAAAGAGAAACTAAAAATATGTGGAAAACTAGAATATGCCTTTTATTCTTCCTCAATATCATGAATTTCTCCTTGGCCTCCACATTTATCAATAGATAAAGCATCAAACAAACAATGCCTATCCTCATCAAACCTAGGAGAATCATATGTTTTCTTATATTTCTTAATCTCATGTAAATTAGAAATAGTTAAACAAGGAAATAATAGATATCTATATCATTTTAAAAGTTATCATCACGTACTAAGTCTCATATGAAATCTAGATTTTCTATATTAGCTTGGTGTAACTCCATATTTTTACACAAACCTTCTTGATGAATTTATCCAACACTTCTAGATATGGAGTCCTCTATGATAGTGTTGAGCCCTCAATAGCCCCTCCAAGTTATGGGAAAAAATTGAGGTCCCACCTTTTTAGGCATTAGTTAGAACACGTTCCCTTATTTTTAACTCATTGACCTTGGTTACACATTTCATTATTGCACTGATTCTTTCTTCTATATGGTCAAGTTAGATGGGAATTCATGTTTCACTGATTGGTTTTGATTTAGTTATTTTCTTGTGTGTAATTCCTTATTTATTTTTGGTTTCTTTCCTTCTTGGTTTGAACTCTTTCAATTCTTGATGTCTAGATCAGGATTGATCCTTAGATAGAGCCTCTTATTCACTTTTTCCAGTTGATTAGGCTCGATTTCCAAATTGTACCCTACAATCATGAACTTTGGTGTAACTTCATCCGAATTCAGTGATTGTCCTTGACATCCCAAACAACCTTTCCCTTTACAAGTCTAGTGTCATGGGGTCCCTATTTCTTAATCGGCATAGACTTCTCAATAGGCTTACTTTCCCCAGCTCACATTTACACATGTGGAACCATCATATATAATCTTGACACATGTGAAACCATTTTCACACACGTGGAATCGTTTCCATAATATTTTCACATGTGAAGTATTTTTTAAGTTCGATTATGATTGGGACATTCCTTTACGAATGATGATAAATGGGATCCTAATTTCTTAGTCTACCCTGACCTTGAAATCAACCTCCTCTACATGAATGTTGGGTCTCCATTTTGACATCATTTTAATTGTTAATTAACCCTATTATCTACCTTTTTCTTTACACTTTGAATGAAATAACCCTCCATAACCATATTATTCCACATTTATACAAGGTTTATTTCATCAAGAGAAATTAAGGTAAATAAAGATTGTTTTGTGATATTTTCTTGATTTTTGATGTACCAGAGTTACTTAGAGGATATCTAACAATATGTGCTTCAATTTATCAAGGATCGTGAAGTTGTCGTGTAACCTCCAACATAGCACCATAAATTCCATATCTAGTAGTTTGAAGATGATCCAGATTTTGTGTGCTCACTCTAGCGGCTCAAAGATGTCCTAGATATCATACAACTATTCTAGCAACTACAACCCATATGGTGACAATTATTAGTCAAATAAATATTTCTATAACTATCTCATAAATAAATCATAAATGAGAAAACCAATTATATTAGTTGGAATTATATTCTAATCAATATTGATATGCCATGAAATAATATTAGTTGGGATTAGATACCAACTAAGGAGATTTGAGAATGTCAATATATTTGTATGTATATTTTGGTTATGTAGTGTAGTTATATTAAGTTGGGATTCTTTCCAACTAATGTGGAACTAATTCCTATGTTCATTCCTTGTATTGGTCATGTAGTTCTATTAAGTTGGGATTCTTTCCAACTAAAATGGAATTAGATCCTACTTCCACTCTTAGATCATATTTCTACTCCAAGTTATTAAAGGAGTTTGTTGTATTAGTCTCTCTTTAAAAAGAGACGACTTGAGTGTTGTGGAAGAGTCTTAAAGAGGAGAAACGAGATTTTGGAATTGGAGAAGGAGATCTAATATATTGAAGACATTCTTGATAGTAATAAAATTCTTTCTCATTTCTATTTCAATTATTCTTTATTTTTAATTTAGTTTAATGTAATTTAATTCAATTACATTTTATTAATGTAATTTGTAAGTTAAAAGGGTATGGACATCTCCTTCATATGAATCAAGGAATCCCCCCCTTGGTTGCATAGAAGGAGATATCCATGACCCATTAGAGTAGAAGTAGAGTAGATGCATTTTAATTCATTTCATTTATGTTGTTTTCTTTATTTTTGTGTGCTATTTATCTTTAGCCAATGTGTGGTGTCTAGATTTAATATTTTATTTCACAACTTACAAATTAAACATTCATTTTTGAGTTATATATTGAAATATATCAAAACATAGTACTATTGTAGAAAGGTTAAGATCTTAAACATGAACACTTAACTACAATTTCTTATTATAACACTAGTGTATATACTAAATTATAATTTACTAATTAATATGCATTAGTTGTAAGTAAATTTGCAAAATTTTGTTATTATTTAAACTCCAACTTTCACTTATTTTCATAATTTGAAAGTTAACATTAAAAGCAGGGTTGCAATTGAACAAGAATTGAAATGGAGTATGAGATACAAAAATTGACAATTTACATAAATGCGAAAAATATGTACACCGAGTTACAACAATTTCTCAAACAATTGGTTTATATCGATGGACAATTGGTCTGGATTGTTGGTTGTCATTGATGTCAACCCTTTGAGAGTGATATTGTAGATTGATGTCAACCCTTGAGTATGTCTAGTAGCACATTCTGATAGCTCTAGAGGTACGGGTAAGGAACCCAAGTTTGGTTGAGCAATAATGTAATGAAGATCAATGCATATGCAGGTAAGACTATTCTAGATGAATAATACTATTTCCAGTGATATGTGGAATGTCATATAAATTCTCACGGTTAGAGAGTTATTGCCTTGTGAAGTTGGAGAACCCTCATGAGTTATTTAGAATCCCTTAGAAGTTCAAATAAGTCAAATAATTCTAGAAACTCCTAGAATAAGTTGACTAGTCAAAGTGGGTGAAACTAGGAGTTAATCATGAGTATAGTTGTTGCATTGAGAAAATAATTAAAAATAAATTAGTTGCAACAAGAAGTTGTGAGATTGGTAATTATGTTAAAGTAGTTATGATGAGAAGATTGAATAGTAAAAGTGGTTGACGAAGAAATACATCAAATAATAAACTGGTTGCAACAAGAAGTTAGTTAAGGGAAAAAAAGTTATGAATTGACTAATTATAGAAAATCTAGTTGCAACAAGAAGTTGTGAGTAAAGATAAATTATTTAAATAATAAAGTAGTCAAAATGGTTGCAAAGAGAAATTATTTAAATAATAAAGTGGTTGCAACAAGAAGTGGTGAGTTTACTATTTATAGATAAGTCAAAGTGGTTGAAAAATAAATTAATTAAATAATAAAGTTAGTTGCAACTAAAAATGGAGAACTTACTATTTGTAGTAAAGTGGTTAAGTTAAGTGGACAAAGGTTGAATAGTCAAAGTGGTTAAGTAGACAAAAGTGGGTTAATGAGTTAACCATAGAATATGGAGAAAGTTGTAAAGTTGTTGCAAGGAAACTTCTAGAGGAAGACATGAAGAGTATAAAGGAAAGGACAAGCCTCTCTCATTTGTCTCTATTGAACTTCATTGAATATCATTTGTAAAGGTTATTTGGCAGGTATTATTGATAGATGAAATTTGCGATAGAAAAAATGTGGCAGAAAAACCGCGACACAAAATTCGTGGTAGAAAAAGTGCGACAGAAAAATCGCGGCAGAAAAAGTGTGGCAGAAAAATCGCGGAAACAAAATCGTGACAGAAAAACCTCGGCGCGACAAAAAAATCGCGGAAACAAAATCGTGACAATAGAATCACGGCAACAGAACCGCAACAACACCATGGTTGGAGTCTATTTATGAGAGATACGACATATCTTGTTTGAGGTATGCTTTGTGAGCTAGGGTTTAGCTCTTGATATGATATTTGTTGTTCAATATTGTTGTATATATATCATATTTATTGAGAGATATAGTTGGTATTTTGTTGTTGGTATTTGGCATATGGATATTGATATTTTGGTTGTGATGTGTTGTTGCAGTGGCTGGTTTAGCTTGAAGATACATAGCAGTGAGGTTGTGGCACATGGTTTGGTGTAAGGATTTATGGATGGAGTGATGAATTGTTAGATAACTTTTTATGGTTATATTGGTGTATGTCTTTGGTAAATGGTTGAGGTACATGTTGGTTACATGGTTGAGACAAGTAGTTGATGAGTTGACACATACATGAGGTGTAAAGTTAATGATGTTGGTACATCTTGATGAGTCATAGTTGATGTGTAATTGATGCATGATTGGTACATGGTTGGAGGCACTTGTTAGTAGTACTGTTGACACATGGTTTATGGATGATGTAGCATATTTGTCTTAGTATATTATTAGAAGAACATATTGATCTTGGTGATGATTATGAGTTGTTGTGATATGCTTGGTTGATGCACATCTTGTTGATATTGTGCATATGGTTGAGAGTTGTCTTGGTGATTGATCTTGGTGAGTAGATCTGATTTGGTTGATACAATTGATGAGACATGTTGTTGTGATAGTTTGTTTGGACATGTTGTTGTGACATGTTATTTGTATAGATTTGGTGCATGGTTGATGCACTTGTTGATGGTACAGGTTGATGCATGGTTGATGCATGGTAATTGTAACCAAGGGGTTTTCCACTTCAATGTTTTAACAAAGATGAATGCAAATATATTTTAGTTACAATAGATTTAACAATTGTTTTACCTATTAAATATCAACACTATGTGTGGCTAAGTCATTGTAACCCAGGGTTCTTCATTTAAATGTTTTATATGAGAAAAATTGTGATTTCATACACAGAGGTAAATGGTCGTTCCAATGAAATGGTGGTCCCATGACTTCAAGTACCTTTGAGATAAATGATAAAGATGAAGAATGATTGACATTATATAATACTAGATTTTCAAATTAAAGACTATATAATATAGTTGATTAATATTAAATTTATTTTATATGATCGATAATTTCAATGTGTTGAGATATATGATCGATA
>JZKD02S0085447.1:173571-183746 GCA_000966675.3 Picea glauca | reverse complement strand
CTATTTCGTATATCATTTCTGTGTATTGTGAAGATTATGCTGGATATTTCACTGTTATTCTGTTATTTCTAGCATTTCGTTTCTGTTCTGCATATTTTATATCTGGTATCTTGCAGATCACTCTATGTTAGGAACATATCATGATTGTCATATTTCCTTACTACAAATGCATACTAATGCATACTAAAGAAACCCACTAAGAAACATACTTTTACCTAATGAAACATTACACCAAGTTGATCTTAACTAACTCCTAAGTGTCTAAATATCCTAACATCCCCCCTTAAGAACAAATTGGGATATGATTGAAGGATTTATAAAGGATACACAATAAGAGAAGGAAGGAGGAATTAGAGCCTATCCCCCCTTAATGACAACTTCCTAAACTCCTAACATAGATCAAAGTTTGAAAAACTTCGCTTTTGTAAGGGACTTTGTAAAAATGTTTGCAACTTGATCATTTGTAGGGAAAACGAGTTTTAAAAATTTGGTATGCTCGTTTAACCATAAACAATGTCACATAATTGTCACCCAAACATAGGCATACACATATGCCACCCCCGAGCACAACAACCATTTCTTAGATAAAATGATTTTGGCAAGTCCACACTAGAACCAACAGATAAACCCTAACCATAAATACCATTGTTGTAGCAATAACACAATACCAAGAGAACGTACCTCTACTAATATAAGCGTACCTTTACCAATAGAAGAACACGAGAGAGAGATACTAGTGTTAGAATATGAAAGAATGTGCTCGTTTTACCATTGACAATATCACTATTGTCACCCAACTATAGGCCAAAGCCACCCTCTGAGCACCTTGACCTTGACAGAGAGAAGAATATTGGTAGAAATCCAACAACCAAGCAAGGCTAATGCACCAATCAAGAAGTAACCAAAGCTGATCAGAGAGTCCCACCCAAAACTGGCACAACACCTTTCCCAGGACTTGTGCACAAGACTGCTAGACTGCAGTGCACAAAACTGGTTTTCTGTAATTCTGAGAAGTGTGTCAAATGAGATATTGACGGCCTGTATTTATAGTATTCCTGGCAGACTTGCCTGGGCTGACTTCTCCCTCTGGGTACTAATTAATTCATATTAATTATCTCTCTTTAGCCGACATCTCATCTAGGGTTACTTTCATTTCTTTGCTTTCTTCCAGAACATTCTAATCTTGTCAAAGGTCACAATAGAGGTTCATACCTCCCGAAGCTACCATAATATCAACACTCCCTCCTAGCTAGGGAGGTATAATTGATAATGGTCTTGAGCACAAACAAACCATTCAACTGGTAGTATCATGCGCACCGTCATTATTATCCAACTGGATAATTTCCATGACAACTAGTACAATATCAATTGATAGAACACAATTGTGTTTATCTATGGTAGTACGCAACTACTAAAACTATGACACATAGTCACAAACAATGGAACATATCCACCACTGTAGCGTATCTCTACTGTCTGGAGACAAACAGTCTCCATAACAATAATCTGATATCAACCTGCATAGAAAATATTGTTATGATATAAACTGAATCATTTGAGCCAATATTTCACTCACATCTGTGAGATATGAAAGAATATCTTCCCTTAGAGTAGAACATCAATGATGGGTTATCTGGCTCATTCTTCTCAAACAAGGAAGAATGATTGTTATGATTTCTAAGCCTGGACCATTCCTCACCCTGGGCCATTCCTCCGACACTAAACAAAGTGTAACCTGAAGAGAATGAATCTACCCTAAGGAATGCATGTACTTGATTGTTGAACTTGGACCATTCCCCACCCTGGGACATTCCTCCGGCATTAGACAGAGTGAAACCTGGAGAGAATGAATATGCCCTAAGGAATGACTATCCAGACCATTTCCCCTGTTAACCATAAGAGGAAATGATTGTCCTGCACCAACCTCCAAAACAAACCATTCCTCATGTTAACCATAATGAGAAATCGTTGTCCGGTGAGGCGGGCTAGTCTTCTTGAGTAACCCTCAAGATGAGAGATTGCCCTAGACCACTCCCCATGTTAACCACAATGGGAAGTCATTGTCTATGGTACATCAACAATCTGGACCATTTTTCGAATTGGAAAATGTCTGTCCATCATAAATCTCAATCCACTTTCTGAACAGGAAAGAATCTGCCCAATATGGACTTATGTTTCAATATTAAAAATGAATGTCTTCAATTCAATAATATGTTAGTGCTCCTTCCCAACCTGGACAATCATTTCTTCCCTTTCAACTAAGGGAGTTATTTCCACGATCCCCATCTTGTCTCAAAAATATGTAAACTTTATTCTGGACAAAGGATTTGTCAGGAGTATATGTCGTCTGCTCATCTGTGGGGATATATTGGAGCTTTACTTCTCCTTCCTGGACTTTATCTTGAATAAAGTAGTATTTGATCTCAATATGTTTTGACCTTTCATGAAACATTGGATGTTCTGATATTCTTATACAACTTTGATTATCATAATGTATTATGGTCGAATCTGGAATATGATCAAATAAATCGAAGATTAGCTTCCTCAACCATAATGCTTCTGTGCATGCTTCACATGCTACAATATATTCTTCTTCTGTTGTTCTGAGTGCGACAAAATTCTATTTCCTGTTGCCCCAAGATATCATAGCGGAGCCCAAGATGAAACACATTCATGAGGTACTCTTTCTATCTTCTGCACTTCCTGCCCAATCTGAATCTATAAATCCATGAGGTTGTATATCACTGGATGCAGTATATCTTAAGACATAGTTTATTATCCCACAAATATATCTTAGGACATGCTTTGCAGATATTTAATGCTCATGTCTAGGTTCCACCTGGAACTGTCTTAGTGTATTCACGACAAAGAAAATGTATGGTCGATTATTTACCAAATACATCAATGACCCAATCAACTATCAATATAGTGATGGATCTGCTGGATTAGAATCTGGATCTTTTACTTTTCTTATATCCGTAGTCATAGGAGTGTCCATGGATTTGCAATCCATCATTCCAAACTTTTGAAGGATCTTTATTGCATACTTTCCTTGACCAAGGAATACTTCACCACGCTTCTGCCATACCTAGATATTTCATATCAAATTCAGAAGCTAGTTCCTTTTTGCACTGGATGATTAGAGACTCTTCACCTGTTATGAATAGATTGTCAACATATAATAGTAGAATCACAGGTGCATTGTCCACGAATTTGTAGTAAAGGTTTGGATCTGCATGACTCTTGGAGAAACCGAGTCTCGTTAGATAATTGTCCATTCTGGCATACCAAGCCCTTGGAGCTTGCTTGAGTCCATATAAAGCTTTCTTTAATCTGAAAATGTGAGTGTCTCTGTAATGTTCCTCAAACCCTTTAGGTTGTTCAATATATACTTCTTCTTCAATTGCTCCATTGAGGAAAGTTGTCTTTACATCCATCTGATGTAGGTTCCATCCCATGGAAGTGACAAGAGATATGATAGCTCTAATGGAAGTATATCTGGAAACCGGAGAAAAAGTTTCGTCATAATCTTCTCCCTCCTTCTGGGAGAACCCTCTAGCTACGAATCTTGCTTTATATTTATCCACGCTTCTGTCTGCTGCATGTTTGATCTTATATACCCACTTTGAAGTTACCACTGATTTTTTTTTAGGTCTAGGTACAATTTCCCATACATCATTTTTCATGATGGATTGGTGTTCTTTCGTCATAGCTTCTTTCCATTGTTTCTTTTGAACAACTTCTTCAAATGTGGTAGGTTCTTCATCTAAGATCTTTGTCATATATGATTCATAACTTGAGAATATTTTAGGCCTCTTACTTTTTCTAAATGTTCCTTCTGGGACCTTGAGTCTTTGTGCATCTTGTAAGGTAGCTTCAAGCCAAGTTGGTCATTTCTTGGTCTTCGGTACGGTGTCTGAATCAATGGTTTCACATGGTTTCATAGGATGATCAGGTTGTTCCTCTTCGTCTTTTTGATTTTCTGTGCTTTCTTCAATAGGTTCTTCATTCTCTTCTTCTTCTATAGTTTCTTCTATGGATTTCTTGAAATCCATCTTCTCATTGAATGTCACGTCTCTATGGACTTTGATCTTATGTTGTTCTATAATATAGATTCTATAGGCCTTGGATGAATCACTATATCCCATGAATATGCCCTTCTTTCCCGAGGGTTCTAGTTTATTTCTTTTGTCCTTGGGAATGTGAGAGTAAACTGGACATCTAAAGATTCTTAGGTTTTCCACATTAGGTTTCTTACCTGAGAAGGTTTCTTCTGGAGTCATGTCCTTCAATATGCGGTGATGACTTCTATTCTACACATATATTGCTGTCATGACTGCTTCTCCCCATAAGAACATGGATAAACCTTAATCATTTAGTAAGGATTTTACGGTTTCTTCAATAGATCTGTTCTTTATTTTTACTACACCATTTTGTTGAGGATTATGGGGAACAATCAGCTCCCTCATAATCCCTGCCAATTTGCAAAATGCAACGAATTCCTTTGAGGTGTATTCTCCTCCATTATCTATTCATAAGGTATTGATCTGCTTGTTTGTGAGGTTCTTCTTTGAATTCTTGAAACTTGTTGAATACTTCATCTTTTTTCTTTAGTAGATATAACCAAGTCTTTCTTGAATAATAATCTATGAAGATTACGTAGTAAAGAGATCCTCCTAGAGATTTGACTGGCATTGAACCACAAAAATATGAGTGTATTAGATCTAGAATCTCCTTATATCTGTTGTTGTTGCTTGGGAATGGTTTCTTGATATTCTTCCCAAGGGCACATCCTTTGCAAATTCCTTCATGTGTAGACTACAATTCTGGTATTCCTTCAACCATTCTTTTGAGAAAAGGTAATTCTTGATAATTAACATGAGTGTACCTTCTATGCCAAAGTTAATTGGGATTGACTTCGTCATGTACAAGATCTTCTTCATTCTGTTCTAGTAGTCTGTATAGATTTCCTTCATGACTTCCAATAACCCTAGCATTCTCTATGCTGGAGTCTTTATGCCAAGATAATACTTTTCCATCTACGAAATCTATTTTGTTTCCTTTGTCTTCTAGGCAAGATATGGATACAAGATTCTTTTCTAAACCAGGTACATATAAAACATTGCTGAAATGAACATTGTTACTTGTTTTCAACTTGATGGAGGCTTGTCCAAATCCTTCGACTGGGTAAGTGGTTTTGTCTCCAAGTTCTACCTTGTACGATGTCTTCTTTTCATTTAGATTTGAGAGTCTATCTTGATCTCCCGTCATGTTCCTAGAAACTCCACTATCGATTATCCACATGTCATCTTCAATTGTTCCAGTGAGTGCTGAGTAATGTAGAAGACTGATCTTTTCACTCATGTCTTCGGTTGATTGGTAGTTGGTCATGCTTTGATCCAAAACTTCAAATCTAAATTTTCTATCTTCTGAGAGAGTCAAAAGGTGTGCTGAAGTAGGGCGCATATGAATATATTCTCTGTGAGAGATATGCTCCATCACAAGGTGTTGGATATGAGATTTAGGTTTTCTGCAACTGCTCATGCTAGTAACCCTAGCGGTTGTGTCTTAGAAGTTGATCTTGCTAGTAACCCTAGCGATAGTTCCTTAGCGAGCTCAGTATCCTAATGGATATGTTTCCTTCCAGTGGTTAGACTGAATGAAGGAGGTGTGGGCCAACTTCCCTTTCTCAGGTTTTCTGTTTCTTTATTATTATTCTCCTTGGGTTGACTTCTCTTCTAGGGTTTTCAATCATATGTTTAATGGTTCTCTTACTTCCAAAATATTCTATTCTAAGTACAAAGGTTACACTTGGAGTTTATTACCTCCCGCAATGACTAAAACATCAACACTCCCTCTTAGCTAGGGGCGTATTAACTAAGATGTTTTTCATGTAATGGTCTCAAACACATCCATCCATCTCACATGGCATGGGAAAGACTCACATGTTCTTGCAAACCATTCTACAGGTAGCATCACCTTAGACACACAGGCTATCTCATGATCAAATATATCATGTTAGAAGTAGCATGGCCAAACATGAAATCTCATGATCAAATAGATCATGTAATAAGTAACACCATCATAGCCACATAGGCTCTGTCATAGTCACACACGCAAACTATCTAATGGTCATGTGACAATCATGCATATGGGGTCTCGTCATCCTTCCGGGCTTTATGTCATCACAGGGCTTCAACTCGCTAGCTCACACAAAATCTGGCATCTAGTTCATATAGAACTAGTAACTCGCCAGCTCACACAAAATATGGCATCTAGTTCGTACAGAACTAGTAACTCGCCATCTTACATAGAATCTGGCATCTAGTTCATATAGAACTAGTAACTCGCCAGATCACATAGAATATGGCATCTAGTTCATACAAAACTAGTAACTCACCAGCTCACACATAATTTGGCATCTAATTCATACAAAACTAGTAACTCGACAACTCTCACAGAATCTGGCATATAGTTCATACATAACTAGTAACATGCATACCGAGTTATTTCACTAGAGTAACAATATCTCAACGTACCATACTATTTCACTGAAGCAGCTATGTGTACCAGACTATTTCACTGTAGTATAAATATCTTAATGTACTAGACTATTTCACTGGAGTAGATATGTGTACTTGACTATTTCATTGGAGTAGCAATATCTTAGCGTACAAAACTGTTTCATTGGATTAGCTATGCATACCAGAAAATTTCACTGGAGTAGCTATGTGTACTAGACTATTTTACTGGAGTAAAAATATCTCAATGTACCCGACTATTTCACTCGACTTGCTATGCGTACTAGACTATTTCATTGGAGTAGAAATATACCAAACTATTTCAATGGAGTACCTGTGTACCAAACTATTTCACTGTAATAACACACCTACATACCAGACTATTTCACTGGAGTAGAAGACATCCAACACACTAGGTTGTCCCTCTAGCTGTCTCAGAGGCATGCCCTCCTCAAAGGATCTACGTGAAGCCTCCAACTACACAAACTGGTTGGGCCTCCTCAACTAGGAAAACATGCTCTCCCTAAAGGATCCACATACACATTATGTTGGCTGGTGCCACAGTTAGTGCTCAGGCATGAAAACCTGTTGTCCACACTATACCATGTTGCTATCTAGAGTTGCATCTGTAACTCATCACTCCCTCTTACTAGAGAAGTCCTTCTAGACCACACCAAGCTTGTCTTTGAAGTACACAAACTTCACTCTCAACAGAGGCTTGGTCAACACACTTTCTATCTGCGCATCTGTAGCGACATACTGGAGCTTCACTGCTCCCTTATGCACCATATCTTTGATATAATGGTACCTGATATTGATATGATTGGACTTGTCATGAAACACCGGGTTCTCCAACAACTTCACACAACTCTGGTTGTCTCACTAGATACAAGTCATCTCTAACTCGATATCAAACAATCCTGCAAGCAACTTCCGAAGCCACACTGCTTCATTTCTAGTTGAACACGCTTCTATATACTATGCCTTATCTGTATTGAGCTCCACACTCATTTTCTTCCTGCTAAACCATGAGATCATAGATGATCCCAAACAGAAGCAAAATCCATATGTACTCTTCTAGTCTGCGACACTACTGGCCCAATATCAATCAGTATAGCCTTGCAGGCTTATCTCACGACCCGAAACATATCTGAGTGCATAGTCAATTATAACTTTCAGGTACCTCATCACATATTTTTCTGCAATCAAGTGAACACCTCTAGGTTCGACCATATACTAACTCAATGTGTTCACCACAAAACATATATCTGGTCTTGTGTTTTTTAAGTACATCAATGAACAAATCATTTGTGTATACATGGTGGCATCCACTGTAACTGAAGATGTATCACTCAATAACTTGATATTCGTCACCATCGGTGTAGGCAACCAATACGAGGCTCGTCAAAATAATTGTTTGGCATATCTTGCCTTGGGTGCCTGCTTAAGCCCGTACAAATATTTCTTCAATCTGCAGACATGAGACTCCTTCTCATGTATCTTGTGGCTGCTCTATGTACACTTCTTCTGACTACTGGAGCAAGTGTCTCATCGTAATATTATCCCTCTTGCTGGGAGAATCCTATGGCCACAAATTAGGACTTTTACATCTCTAGTTTTTCATCGGTGACATGTTTGATCTTGTAGATCAACTTGGAAATCACCAATGACTTCCCTTCTAGTCTCGGAACCAAGGAAAAATCCATATCCCATTCCTTCTGATTAACTTCCTCCTGTCATTGAAATAAGGGAATCTTCCCAAGAGGTCTCATATCTCCTCGAAGACTCTGAATCTTCAATCATAGTCTCCTCAATGCATGGCACATGTCTGTCAGTCATGGAAGACGTATCTCTCTCCCATTTGAATATGAGGAGGAATAATTTCTGAATGAAATTCTCTAAGCCACTGAATCTCTCTAATATTAGTCTCACTCTGAATATCCATGCTCCCTTTGAAGCTTGACTCCCTCTGATTCTATATAATCTCTGGAGCCATCTTCTCCCACTGTATGCGAGGATTTCCTTTGAAGTCTCTTATGAATGGTCCTAGGGAGGTTGCTCCTCCCTACTAGATTGTGAGGGTTGACTCCCTTTTAAATATAGATCCTTTTGAGATGGCACTTGGTGGGGCTGCCTACCTCATCACTGGTGGATCCATATGCTCCTCATGATATGGCTCATCAATGCTATATATCTTTGCATTCTACAAAGTGTCATGGGACCATTCTGGTCTCTTCTTGGTACTGCAACGATTCTGGGTAGGCCCTTCTGGATCTACTAACCTTCCTGATGATATGAAGAGTGATCAAATGCACTAGAGGGATTTGTTTGGTCATCTTTGGAGCCTTCTTCTCCTTACAATCAATCTCCACATGAGATACTTTTTATCTCACAAAAGTACCCTTCTTCATCCTCTTTATCTTAGGTACATGGATGTATGCGGTCAAGTATACTACTTCTTATCTGGGTAGTCTTCTCCATGTATCAAACTAGAGAACTTCTAATATGTTTCCTCCTGCAACCATCACTACAACTTACCTCAGAGTTATCACCTGTGACCTACCCGAAACAAGACCAACAACAAGGGAAAACGATAGACAAGAATAATACTCTTATAATAATAATAATAATAAAAATAGCTCCTTCTCAGAGCTATCATTTGTGACCTGCCAAGAACAAGAGCCAAAATAAAAATTCAATAATAAGAAATAGGAACAACACTCTTCTAGTGTTGTGACCAATCATTCCTCAATGGTAACCTTCCCAGAACAAGAAACAAGAACAACGATATCTCCATGGAAACCTCCATGCAATTTACAAGATAACTTTCCCAAGACAAGAGCCACAAGAGAAAAATAATTTCCAGTATAATAGAATTTTCATAAGAACATATCTATATTAACAATAAAAAAAGACAATTTAATGGTAATCAACATATCATTACCAAGGTGACCTTCCTGGAAGAAAACCGAGAAATATCTCCTAGAGGAGATGTTAGTTCATTTTGAAAACAAGTACAATAAGAATTTATATCAATAGTACTCACATGCTACTAAGTATTCATTGTATCTAGCAGTGACAAAACCTTTCAAATATTGTTGTCACAACTATAGTGTTTACTTGTAATGTATCAATTATCAAACTTGATATGTGCAAATTGGGAACTTATCAATTTACTCAAACAAACCTGGAACCTAGATTCTTATCTTCAAGAGTGAGTGTTGTTTCTTTTCTTCCGAGTTTCCTTCACTCAAGATGAAAAGTATTCTCTCCAACCTATCCCCTGTACTAAGACAATATGATTTCTTGATAGAAATATGAGTTAGGGAATACAATGCAAGTAAACTTGAAAATATCAACCTTAATCAATCTAATACTTTGAATAGAGTAAATTTATAACTTTAACTTTGTCCAAAGGTTATTATGATAATCATAACTTCAATAGATAAAAATACAACTAGATGTTCATAAGATCACATCAATTCCATAACAACTAGAGGCATATCAAAACAATCAAAGCTAGAGTGTGTTGTTCCTACGAATGTGATGGATCTGATATCCCTATGGATCTACAATTGTTTCTTGGACAAAATATCCCTTCTCCTACAAATACCCTTAAGATAATGATATAGTTTAAACATATACAAGTACATA
>JZKD02S0085447.1:148064-163655 GCA_000966675.3 Picea glauca | reverse complement strand
AGATGTGAGTGAAAGATTGGCCCAGATGATTCAGTTTATATCATAACATTGTTTCTGTGCAGGTTGCTATCAGATGTTTGTTATGAAGACTGTATAACAGTAGATGTATACTACTTTGGTGGATATGTTCCACTGTTCGTGACTATACGTTACTGATCAAGTACTTGTTTTCTACTTGGTGTGGTAGTGTACCACTAGATTGTAGTTATGTACTACTATGGATAGACACAATTGTGTTCTATTTTTGTTTTGATAGCTGTGAAGACTATCAACAGTTTATTAGAGATAATCATCAGCTAGATGAATGATGAATAAAGATTTTCTAGACGAAAAATGGTTCAGATCATTTACTCTTCTAGACTAGAAGAATGGCTCTTGCATCACTTTGTGGAGTGAGCATCATGTCTGATTACTCAAATAGAGTATGGTTTCAAGAGATGATGCAACTGATGATGATGATGGTGCTCATGATCTAGTCATGATCTAGTCCATATAACTATGTTGATTCTACCGGGTGAATGGTATATTTTGTGCTCAAGACCATTACCTGTAATACCTCCCTATCTAGGAGGGAGTGTTGATATTATGGTAGTTGTGGGAGGTATTTACCTCCACGTGTAAACCTGACGAGAATAGAAGACTCCGGGAAGCAAGAGAGACCCTAATGAGTTGGCTAATAACCCTAGAATATTTTTCGGCTCAAGAAGATAATATGTATTAGGTTATTAGCTTTCAAGAGAAGAATTCGACTAGAAGAATTAATAAATACTGAACAGACAGGTACCCAGAAGGAGAAGTCGGCCCCAATAAGTCTGCCAGAACCACTATAAATACAGGGCGCCAGTCTCTCATTTGACACATCTCAACAGTTGCAGAGAGACAGTTCTGCACAGTGTAGTTGCAGTCTTATGCGCGGGTTTGGAGGAGAGTTGTTGGTGCAACTACTGTAGCTAGTAGTTATGTTTTGGCTTGGACTATCTCTTGGCTAGGTTTTGGAATATCTGATCAACTCTTGTTGATGCACTATCCTTGGGGAAGGTTCTCTACCCTTTGTATGGCTATCTAGCCCAGGGTTTGCTTCCAGAATGATTCTCTGTCAAGGTTAAGGTGCTCGGAGGGTGGCTTCAGCCTATGGTTGGGTGACAAGGGTATTGTCAATGGTAAACAATCACACATCCTTCATATTCTAACACTAATTGACATCTAAGGATTTTCAGGCTAAATTGGTATCATAGTTTGTTGATATTTCAAATGAACTTGGTATTAGAACTCGTTTGGTATTTTCATATCACTCTCTTCCTCCTTGGGAGGGAGTTTATTGTCCCCAATATAAATCTCCTTCTCTTTTTACAAAGAAATCATAATGGTGAAGAATTATCTACCAAGCTTCTCAAGAGGTGAGAAGAATGGCTCATGTTATTGATGCTAGAAAGCTTCTATGAGAAATATGGATTCTCAAGGAGAAATTCCAACAACATAATGATACATATAAAATATCACTTTGGTGGATATCTCAAGCTTGTATTTATAGGGCTCACTCAAGATTTTACAAAACTAGTTTGTAAGGTGAATAGGGGTCCTCATGTAGGTACCTCCCTGGTCCTTAAATGGCCCCAAGGATAGATTTTGACTTGGATTTGGGTGACTTGTCATGGTACACCAAATATGGAAGGGGGTGAGTCCTACCCAGAACCATAAATGCGTCATTTATGCATCTGCACGAGTTTCTTTGATGACAGTTGTGTAGTACGTGCAATTTGTGTGAATTTGGCAGTGTTAGATCGCATAAATATGCATAAAACGACCTTTGGGAGACTGAGAAAAAATTTAAGGAACCATTTGTATAGTTTTCTGATTTTTTGAATGAATCCTGCTAATGATGGAGGTATGTTGTTTGTTGTGTTGCACTGGTAATTTCTTCATCCATCACCTATATTGCGGTGAGTATTTTTTCAGTGATGACAAATGCCCACTGATGTGTGATGTTAGGAAAATATATACAGCTCAAATGCATCATTGTTTATTTTTCCTGTGATGGAATTGTGTAGAAGCATTGGATATAATATAAAGAGGAACTATCTAGGCGGTTCGTTGGAGGGAGAGGGGAAAATTATTCAAACTAGTTTTTCTCCAAAAAGGAATAAAGATATTTGTACAAACAAGGTGGGAATTCCCCATGCTCATGTGATGAAACCATAAATTTATAACTATAATTGAAAGATTTTGATGAAGTGGATATTTGTAGTGCCCTCGAGGGAGTCAATAACAACAGATGATGGTTCTAATGAGTGACCTAACTCTAGATAGAGGAATGAACAATTGTGTTGAATGTCCATGTCTCAAAGGCATTGATTTCCTATAAAATTAAGAGGTCTTCGACTTCTACTTAGAATTGCAATGGTCGCATAGTAAGACCCACCGTAACATGAAACCATGTTGATTTGGAATGTTATGGGGACCAATGGAATAAGAATGCAATGATGACTCTTTCTATTCCGTCTGAGACTCCTCATTGAGAGGGTAATGAGAGCCAAGATATTGCTTCCTTCCTGGAAACTGGTGCTGACATTGACAGGTAGGGAGGCATGACTGCAAGAAGTGAAGGGATTATTAACATTTATTGATCAAAGATGGTATTAGGTATTGATATGTAGTAAAATGGATGGACGGGTAACATGAACAAAGTTTAGAATGCATGAGACTAAAAAAATTCCCTTGGTTTGGGTTTTGGTGGTAAATGGAAGCAACTGTAAAATATAATCTGGTGTCATGGATATGACCAGATATTGGACTAAACTGTGTTGAGTTGATAAGGTTGTAAAGATATAGGAAATAGGTCAAAATATAGAGATCTGGGAAAATAGTGTCTGGGATGCTCGGGGTTTGGCCACTGAAAGGATATTTTGTAGATATGGTTGTGAATATTAGATGCCCCAACCAAGGATGACATAGGTTGATTTTTCAGGTAAAAACACCATCGACTACGATGGAAAAAACCTACAGAATTGTTGGAAATAAAAAGGTACTTTATACAATTACCAAATGAATAAAGAATAATTTGGGTTGATAATACATATACAGAAATGGGTGCCCCGATGAATGATGTCTTGGCCTTGTTTGGTAAACTGTATTGGGAAGTTGACTGATGGAGGGTGGGGCCCCCATTGGTATGTTTATGTATTATGTAAATGGGAGAAATATGAATCTACATATGTTTAATTGATGTTGGATGAGGTGGAGGGATAATGAAAATGTAGAGGTGCATTTAATGTAACTAAAACAACATGAATTGGGAGTCCAAAATTGGAAGGTTAGAAATATGATGGGAATAAGTATGAGGTTCATTCTCTTAAGTGAAAAACTATCAGGACTCCTGATCCTAGAGGGTAGGAACAGCATGAGTGTCAATTTTCCAAGGGGAAAATATTGGTGAGACAACTCATGTAGGTGGGAATGATATCGGTTGATAATACCATAATGAAACAGAGGTGAAGGTACTACAAAGTAGGGTATGGTGATCCTAAAGGTGGATGTCAAAGAGTGTGACTAGGAAATGAAATTGTTAGCAAAGGGATCAATTGCATGCCAGTTTAAAACATATACCTGAAGGGGCTATAGGATGGAAAGAAATTTACGGGTCGTGATTCTTATTAACAAGTACATCCACACAAAAAAACAACTTCCCAACCAGAAAAATGTATGATGATAAAGAACATATGACATATATTTGATAAAAATGATAGTGAGTGCGTGTACTTGTGCTAGGGGGATTGGTGATGCCCCCCTGGGACATATGAATGACATACAAAATAGACGATACCAACGTGTATATGGGAGTGTCAGGATCGTGTTTCCATGAACGGTGTAAAAAACAAATATCGTGGGCTCCTGTACTGGTGTTCAAGAATTTGGGAGGTGAGAATATAAATAAGTGTGGGGCCCACAATGCCACCTCATTTTCACCTGTGGTGATTCAGCTATGGTATGTTGTGTGGACATATTTTCAATATTTGAGAAATCATGGGTGATTCAATTTGACTAATGAGAGATCTTAGTAAGTTATTGACATCTCTTTCATTTTATGAATTTCCAGGGTTTGGGGATGGGGGTCGTATGGTCATTTTTGTGTGTGGGTAGGTGGACTGTGCGGGTGATTATAATATACCTCCACGGGCCTATAAAAGTATACTATAATTTCTTTCACATAGTGTGTGAAAAGAATTAAGGTAGTTTCACATATGTTTGTGTGACTGTAACTATTATTCCCGCACAGCTAGGCACATCTGTGGAGTGAACAATCACACAAGATTGTGTGACTATTAATGAAACAATCATGAAAAATGACATCACTGTTGGATGAAAAGTTGCACAGCTGACTACTCAGTTGTATCACTCACAATCATGCATACTAGCGCATCTGTATGAAGAGCACTCACACTGATGTGCACGACTATTCGAGTGACAACCACACAGAGTTGTAAAACATGGTTTTTAAATTATGATTTTTGGTATTTTTAATATTTTGGCTAACTAAGATATTTTTGGGTTGGATGTAGGTGAGAGACGACATACAGGGATTTTGATTCATTGATGAGAGAGGGATTGGGAGCATCTTCGAGGAGATGTGCAAGGTAATGTGCGCATTCGCCGATAGCTAGCCAATTTTGGTTTGTTGAAGTTTTTTTATTTTTCTCCCATAAGGTCATGGGAGGAGTTATTGAGATTTTTTATTGGGATGTGGAGGCCCAATTTGTAGGATTTTATGGTCCGCGGATTGGTGGTCTGATTTTTCAGCTGAGGTGGACCTCTAATTTTTGACAGGGATCCCCTTTAGGAGTACAAAGATGGATGTGACACTATTCATATGTAGAACCAATGATAGGTGGATTGATCAGATTATCGACTATTGACTCTTTATTGAAACATGTGGTATGAGCTATGGTGGTGCAAATTTATGGGTCACGAAGGACTCAATGCATTTCAGGTGCACACTTGGGTGTAGTGGAGAGAGAGACTTGGATGGATAGATTTTTGGATGGGAACATGTGATGCGCTCATGTATGGTGTCACAGATGGACCTATGCACTGCGACGACCACATGTGATACTACAATAGCCACTCATTCGAGAGTCATGGATGATGCAATGGGTGCATATATTGGCTCACCATGGAGTTGGAGAGGTGGGCCATTACTTTACTGTGGACTTTGAGCGTATCTTGAGGTCAATGCCACATATTATCATAGAGTATCCATATGCTGGTATGGACTATTGGCAGGATGTAGACATGGTTTTTCTCCTAGGGATATATGGAACCATTGAGGTGAGTTTGTTTGTGCATGTGTTTTTATTTTGATGGTTTTTGTTTGAATTTATATGCATAGGATCGATGGAGAACTTATGCTTTTATGTTTATAGATGTTGGACAGAGGGGGCGCAAGGAAGATTTTTCCTGTGCCAAGGCATGAGAGGCTTAGGGGGGTGAGGAGAGGGATGGGAGGCACCGTCATCATGAAGATATTGAGGAAGGGATCACTCATTCCCTTGCAAGATATGATATTGTAGAGATGCTGCTAGAGATGGATTATTTGTGATAAAGGTTTAACCAAGTGCTACGAGGTGTACTTGAGGAATGTTGGCCTCACATCCAGGATGAGAGGTCCTAGAGCAGTGTGTGGGTCTGACGCCTAAGTGGCGATATTTGGTGTATCGTTCTGCCATGGTCAGTGAAGTGGTGACGAGACACTTTCCTCCTAGAGGAGGGATGCCCCCAGCTAGCAAGGGTCCACCAACAGACCCTCATGAGTGAGAGTTTCTAAACTTAGGGGCACCCTATGTGTTAGATTATGTATATGGGTTTGACCCATTTTTTGTACTATTATGTATAGGGGCTGTGATCCCCCCATTTTGGACACTTGAGTAAAGTTTTGAGATTTGGGCCCAATGATTCATGGATGTCAGAGATTTTGTATCTGATTTTTGTGAAACACTATGGTATCATATATATATGAGATAAATGTTTGATAATGTTTTAGTTTTCTGTGGTATTCTACATATGTGTGATGTGATGGTTTGTGGTTTCTTGTGTTGAACCTATTATATATAAGATAAATTATGCTAAAATGTTGTGTTTAATGTGATAAATTCAAATCTAGGACTTGATTAGACATGTGGTCTTCAACTTGATTTAGATGTCTAAGAACATGTGTGAATGAGATGAATTCAAAATTCCATGATAACAATATAACTTGCAGGTATTTTCAAAAGAGGCATGGGTCATATACTCAATACATGTTGTTGAGTTGTAGGATGACGAGCTGAAAATATAAGATGATGCTAAGGTGGAGAATATGGATATGACTAGCCTCTGCAAGGAGATCAATCATGATGGCATACTTAGCTTGGTTATTGGTGGTGATCCCTAAACATATACAACTGGAGTGGAGTATCGCATGCATAGGAGCATAAATGGTCCAAGATTCTGTAGTGAGATTCTAAGTCCATCGACTAGAAGCATTGACGGACCCGATGTGGTAAGATAACAGATGATTCATCTATCAAAAAAAGGACAAAAGATCAAACATATGACTTGGAAGGTTTGAAAAAATAATAAAAACAATAAAAAACATGAAGAAACCTAAGGTAAAGTGGCTACACTTGGGGTAGGATTTATTCAAATACAACCCAATGAAAGGCTCTTTGAGGGTATGGCCTTCTAGGTGGGATAGGATGTAGGCTCCTTTTGTGAGGCAATGTCGAACGATAAATGTGCCCCGCCAGAGGGACTCAAACTTATTGTGGTCTAAGGTATCGTGGGAGATGTCGTAGGCCAACACTAAATCACCTTCATTAAATGAACGAAGGTTGAATTGGAAATCAAATACTGTTTTGGAACGTTTCTTAGTCACCTCATTGTTTTTTAAAGAGGATCGTTGGTCCTCATCAAGATATTCTAGGCTAAGCAATCAATGTTCCATGGGAGTGGTGTTTGATAGTAATTCAATTCCAATATGTAATGTGAGGATTTTTCACTCGATGGGTAGTACAACTTCAATCCCATGAACTAGGTGGAATGGTGTAAAGCTAGTGGTAGTTTTGATTGTTGTGCGATAGGACCATAAAGATAAAAAAACATGTGATGGAAATTGGTTTTGTGCTTGTCCACGGTTCTCTGTAACATGGTTTTGAGGACTTTGTTGACTGCCTCAAATTTCCCATTGGACTATGGCTAGTATGGTGAAGAGAATTCATAAGTAAATGCTAACTTGGAGGATAAATCTATGAATACTTCATTCTCAAAGTTTTTTCCATGGTCTAACATGAGCTGTATAGAGACTCCAAAATAAGTGATGATCTAGTTAAATAATAACTGAGTTATATTACCCACTGTTTTGTTGAATGTAGGCATATCTTCGGGCCATTTGGTGAAGTAGTCAACTGCGACTACGATGTATTTATTCCCATGGTTGGATGGGGGGTTGCAAGTCATAAAATCAATGCCCCACATGCAAAAGGGGCCTACGGTGATGACGAGATGCAAGGGATTTGGTGGTGCTATGGATTTATGCACACATAATTGACATTTTTCACACCTCTTAATAGTGTGGATGTAGTCGTGAAATAAAGTGGGCCAAAAATAACCAACCCTAACCACTTTCTGAGTGGTGGACATACCAGAGAGGTGTCCTCCACAAGAGCCACTATGGAAATCATTCAATACGCTCTCTTCTTCCTTGATTGTGAGACAATGATGGATTATGGTATCTTCCCCACTATGATAAAGAATATCTCTGATGAGGAGGTATCGAGGGGATTGATGGTGGATACGTCAATGATCATCTAGAGAGAGATGAGGACCAAATTTATGTATGCGTAGGTACATGAGGATGTATTCGTACCATGGGTCGTAAGATTGAAATGAAGAACACATGATTGTCTAGGAAGATCACATTGATAGGGGTGTCTTTGGAGCCAGTTGAGCGGTTGAAAATCATCTATGCAAGAACAAAGGCCTTTTTTCTTTTACGAGTTGTGAACTCTAGGTCATATTCTTGAAGGATTATGATCCATTGGGAAAACTTGTTGTTGATTTGGAACTGACTAAGTAAACAATGCATGGGATTGGAATCTTCCACGACTTTGGTAGTGAGAAGTAGGATATAATGTCACGGGTTTTGGACTTCTAAGACCAATTTTTATTTGTGATTGTACTTCAAATGTGGCTCTGAGAGGTTTTTGTTGATTTAGTAAATGACATGCTCATTCCTGTCATCACCTACCTAGACTAGAACTCATGCAACTGAAACCAATGAGGATAATAAGTATAGGATATAATCCCTATAAATGTCTTGGGGACTAATCAAGGGATATTTACTGAGTGCATTTTTCAATGAATCGAAAGCTTTTTGGGCATGTTGATCCCATATGAATGGTATATCTATTGGATTACTGAGAGGGGGGATGAATTAGTAATAGAGAAATTTAAACCTTTTCAACCATATCATTAAAGTGTTATATCAGTGTAGCATTGTCATCCAATAATTGTAGAGTAAATAAACAATGAACAAATGAGCAATCATACATATACACAATACACCAGTGTTTTTACGTGGAAACCCAAAGTGGGAGAAAACCACAGAATTATTTTTCTTATATGTCTTGAAGAATTAAATTCATTGGAAGCACCAACTTCCTTTGTTTTCCAACTGCAACTAGAAGGAGGCTCCAACCCCCTAGTTTCTCAGGATACGACCCGAGGGAAGATCCAACTCCCCAATTCTTTGGCTACAACTAGAAGGAGGCTACAACCCCCTATGTTCTCTGGCTACAACCACCTATCCTTGCCCCGTCCAACTGCCCTAATGTAGAATTAGAATGATGGAACCACTGTCACACTATCACTGTGAGATATACTGATGTAAACCTGTACCAATCAACCTGTAACAACATGTACCAATAACCTGTGCCAACATGTACCTGTTGAAAGATTGTAACTGCAAAGAGTATTCTATTTATTATTGATGTATTATTCATTATATCAATCCCCTTTTGTGGATTGATCATGTTGGGTATTGTAAATGACCAAATCCCCCTTTGCGGATTGGTCAAACCCTAATTGTAATAGGCTAAATGAGAAGTCATCCCCAGAATATATTAAAGAAGGTTATAACCACCCATAATATATTAAAAGTGGTTATAACCACCCATAATATATTAAAAGTGGTTATAACCACCCAGATTGAGAATTCGACCCTGTCAGTGAAAATACACCTCAGTTCAACGCCTACCAGATTGTATAAATAAGAGAGGCTAGCACCTCATTTGTTCACTCACTCACTTGTTCATCAGAGCGCGAGTTTGGAGTTGCAGTTGGAGAAGAAGGAAGAGAGAGAGAGGCTCATTCTTGGGAGAGGACTTTCTATATTGTTTGAGTTATCTCTTGGCATTGTATTGGCTATATATATTAAGGTAGTTTTTGTTGGGTTTTCTCCCCCATGAGTGTTTCCCAGGATAAATGATGTGTCTCTTGTGATTGTGTATTTCTCAGTGATCCTATCTATGCTATGGTTATATAGTGAATTGAAAAGAAACCTAATAATAGATTAAACCTTAACATGGTATCAGAGTTAAGATGAAGAGAGCATCTTTCACAAGAAGAAGAAAAATGTCATTGTTGCCTTACATGAAAATTAGGGATTTTTATTGAAGAATATTTTCAGCCTCAAAATCATCTAGAAAAGTGTGACCTAACACAAGGAATTCTTTGGCACCTTCAGCGTACCTTTTCAGTGGGTAGATCTCCCGGAAAATGAAGCCCTAGTTTTCACAAAGTACCAAAAGTACTAGAAAACTAGAAGTACCAGAGTACCGAAAGTACCAGAAAACTAGAAGTACCATAAAACCAGAAGCACCAGTCCAGAAATCTGTTGGTCAAGTTTGAGGGGGTAAAATTTGGATTTTTAGAAATATGACTGCACCAGCTTACTCGCCTTAGCTTAGTGCATCTATCCCCTAGATCATAATTTCAAAATTTGAAGTTTTAAAAATTAGGGTTTCCTCATAAAACCCTAAGTTGCAGTTGTAGTTGCAGTCTCAGAACCAGTTGCAGTACTAGTTGAAGTATCATCCGTAGTACCAGTTGCAGTCACCCTTGAAGTTTATAAGAGTTGGTGATCATTGTCGCTGCTACCAGATGGTGCCACTACCTGCAAATACTATCATAGGTATGTACTCACATATGTTTAAATTGTTAATCTTTAAAGGGTATTTGCAGGAGAAGGGATATCTTGCCATAGATCCAGAAGGATCTCAAGATCTAACACATTTAGAGGAATTATGCAACCCATGTGTCATTATTCAGATATGAATCTATTTGTTATGACATTATTTTGATCAGTGTTGCATGTTGTAGCTATGACCATCATACTAACCTTTGGTCACAAGGTATTAGATGGATTAAAGTTGAGATCATAGAGTTTATTATCTAACCCAACCTTTTGTCAAGATAACATATTGTCTTGGTACAAGAAGACAGGTTGAAGAAAGAACTCGTCATCTTGAGTGAAGAAGACTTGGAAGAAAAGAAACACACTCATTCTTGAGGACAAGGTTCCAGGTTCTAGGTTTGATTAATTAAGTTGATAAGATTCAAAGTTGCACATGGAAAGTTGATAACTAGTCTTTGAAAATTACTATACCTGGTAACATGTGAGCATATTGAGATAAATGCTTAATGTAATCATTTGCCTGATACAAACTAACATCTCCTCTAGGAGAAATCTCTTGTGTTAGTTCTAGGTTTCCATGGAGGAATGTTTGATCACAACACTATAAGAGTTTTGACCTCATTTCATATTGTATTTATTACTTTTGATATTTACTTTAGACAGGTCACAAGTGATATCTCTAAAGTAGCTACTGCGATGATTATTCGTGCTATTGTTTTATCTACTATTATCAAAAGAGTATTATTTTTTCTTGTTGACCTTGTTTCAGGTCACAGGTGATAACCTTGAGGAAGTTGTAGTGAAGGTTGCAAGAAGGAAACATATTAGATGAGACATGAAGCAGACTATGTACATTACCATATACAATCATGTACCAAAGAAGATGAAGAAGAAGCTATCTCTTGAGATGCAGAGTATCTCATATGAAGATTGATTGAAAGGAGCAGAAGGCTCCAAAGATGACCAAACATTAGAACGAGAAGCAAATCTCGTTTGAAGCCTGACTCTGTCTTTCATATTTAGACTTGGTATTCAACACCAAGTATACCCTATAAGAGATAATGAATTCCTTGTAGACTTAGAAGAAATCATGAGTAAGCCTGATCTCAGAAAGGATCAGATGAAGAGACAACTTACAGGATTGGGAGATAGATGTTGTGAGAAGACTAGATCGTAGCTTCAGAAAATTCTAGGAGATATGAAATATCTTGGGAAGATTCCCTTGTTTCAGTAACAGAGAAGGAACCTGGTAAAAAAAACTAGGATATGGATTCTTCTGTGAGACTAGAAGAGAAGTCAATACTGACTTCCAAGATTGATCTATATAGATCAAGCATGTTGCATATGTTCAAATCCTGATGTGTGTCTAAAGAATTCTCCTAGCAAGAGGGAGAAGACTATGATGAGACACTTATTGAAGAAATAGTTCCAGTATTTATGAAGACAAACAAAACAAGCATGATTCATATATAGTATGATATGCACGGGGAGTAATCCCCATATTTAAAAATTGAGTGGCAGTTGGTGCAGTACATTAGTTGGGTCATGGAGACATGACTACAATGAAAGATAGAGTTACCTCCATGAAAGAAGAAGAGATATATTCAATATCAGTCATTGAGCCACTATCAATTTCAGATGAAGTGGCTGCCATGATAGAGTAGAGAAATTACTCCCATATTTCAGCAGTCACAGTGAGAATGGAGCAACCATTCTCAACTTTAGAGCAGGTGTAGGTGAAAAGTCTCAGTTCCAGAAGGAACAATTGAAAAAAGAGGAAAGGACATGCTCTCAATCAGTGAGATAGATAATGCTTTGTAGAAAGCACATAGAGCTAGCACATGATTGTGCAGATTGAGTTGCAGCTGAGCAAGTGTACCAGATTAGTACAATGTAATGAGAAAAATTGATTTGAAGATTGAAGATAGAAAGACTCATTTCTTCTAGTTGAAGAAGGATCTGTATGTATTGAAGCAAGATCCTAGAGCTTGATATGGTAGAATTTACAGTTTCCTGGAGAGCTTGGGATTTACCAAGAGTAAAGTTGATTCTAACCTTTATCTCAAGGTTATGAATGATGAGCCAGTGATGTTACTACTATATGTAGATGATATATTCTTGACAAGATGAAGAAAAGCTCATCACATATTGTAGAAGAAGCTTGCCAAAGAGTTTGATGGAAGACCTAAATGCATTATCTCTTAGGTCTTGAAGTTTGGCAGAGCACAGAGAAGATCTTCCTTAACCAAGGGAAGTATGTAGTTAAAATTGAAAAGGGTTGACATGTTGAAATGCAAATCCATGTACACACCCATGGAAACGAAGTTGAAGCTCCGAGTAGATACCTCATCAGAATTCATTGATGCTACTCTGTTCAGACAAATTACTGGTTCAATGATGTATATGAGGAATACCAGGCTAGATATATTTTTTGACTTGAGTTAGTATCCAGTAGAACCCAGACGTGTTCACATTGTTGCTGCAAAACATATGATGAGATACCTTAAGGGTACGTTGAATTTTGGTCTCTATTATACTAGAGATATTGACTTCAGACTCAGTGGTTACACCGATTCAGATTGAGCTGGAAGTGTTTATGATAGAAAGAGCACTTTAGGATGTTGTTTTAGTCTGAGGTCAACCATGATCTCATGGAAGAGTAGGAAGCAATTCATTATTTCTCCAATCACGACATAAGAAGAATACATTGTTGCATGTTCCACCAGTTGTGAAGCCATATGACTTTAGATGTTGTTGATTGATCTATTTGATCTAGAGATGGAAGCCACCGTGATTCTATGTGATAACCAAGTTGTATAAAAATGATGGAGAACCATATGTTCCATGATGAGTCGAAGCACATAGAGATCCAATATCACTTCACCCATGATATAATGCATAGAGGAACTATAAAACTCCAATATGTTGGCTCAGATGAGTAGGTTGCAGAGAAAGCCTCTATCTCGTGTGAAGTTTAAATACTTTAGAGACAAGCTTGGTATAGTCCGAAAGGACGTTCCTCAAAAGGGGGAGTATTGTTGATGATACTATGGTATCCCGATCAGTAGTGGTAGCTCTGTTAGGATTTTTATGATCCTAGGAAATCTTATGATTCCTGGGAATATCTCGAAGGTTCGATAAGGACAGTCTGTCAGAGTACCACATGGTATCTCCGTTAGGATTTTATATCCTAGGGAATATTATGATTCCTGGGCAGCTCCTTAGGGACTATCAGAGTACCACAAAATGATGATGTACCAACTTAATTGTTGTGATGATGTGTTAGCTTAATTGTTGTGATGATGTACCAACTTAATTGCTATGATGATGTACGAGCTTAAATGTTGTGATGATGTGCCATATTAATTGTTGTGATGATGTACCAGCTTAATTGTTGTGATGATGTGTCAACTTAATTGTTGTGATGATGTACCATCTTAATTGTTGTGATTCCAGCCTCGTGCTGATGACATGATAGCATTGTGCTATGATGATATGATAGCTTAAGTGATGCAATGCTAGCCTCGTGCTGATGACATGCCAGCCTCATGCTGTGATGATGTGCCAGCCTCGTGCTGTGATGATGTGCCAACCTCGTGCTGTGATGATGTTCCAACTTAATTGTTGTGATGATGTGCCATATTAATTGTTGTGATGCCAGCCTCATGCTGATGACATGCCAGCCTCGTGCTATGATGATATGTCAGCTTAAGTGTTGTGATACTAGCCTTGTGCTGATGACATGTTAGCCTCGTGTTGTGATGATGTGCCAACCTCATGCTGTGATGATGTGCCAACCTCGTTTTGTGATGATGTATCAACCTTGTGTTGTGATGCCAACTTCATGCTGATGATATTGTGTAGCCAACCTTGTGTTGTGATACCACCCTCGTTCTGAAGACTCTCAACCTAGTGCTGATGTTGATGATGCTCCAGCCTTCGTGCTGTGATGTTGTTGTTGTTGTTGATGATGCTCCAGCCTTTTTGTTGTGATATTGATGTTTTTGATGTTGTATCAGCCTTGTGTTGTTATTGATGATGATGATGTATTAGTGTTATACTAATCCATGTTGATGCAGTTGATGATGATTGTTAAGCCTTAATATTGGCTCATTACCCCTTAATTGGGGCATATTATATTAGTAATGTTATTTTATTTATGTCAGCTTTAGGCCATTAGTTGTAATTATACCTCCTACTCTCCTATATATACCAAGGAGACATTTTCATTTTTAATCATCTTGTACTTGAACATTTAAGTGGGGTAAAAGGAGGTTTCCCCCTCGAAGTGGCTTATTATCTGAAATTATCTCTTTTTCAAGGCATTGAGTACTTTTTATGAGGTTTTTCTATGCTATATTGATATTTGGTTCTTAACATATGGTATCAGAGCTCAAGGTCTTGGGGTTTCGTTGCTAAATCTGAGACACCTTGGAATTTTCACTATAACTATTTTTCTACAACGTTTCAGAAGGAACGACTTGGAGGATATTTAGTAGACGGATCAAGGTATGTTGGGCTCAAAATTAAGCTCCTTAGGCCTTATACTTTCGGAGATACAACCTGTACAAGATAGGGTTCTGGAATCATCCTGAATTAAGTCATTGCAAAATTTTCTCTATAAAAATTTTTCTGTAATGTTTTAGACCCTGAAATACGGAGGCTATTTACAAAAATTAGTAAGGTATCTTTGGTAAAAGTTTCATCTTTTGGGTCATCTTAAATTTGTAGATACACCCTGTGTAAGATAGAGTATCTGACTAGTCCTATTGACTAGTCTCAAGAAGGTGTTCCAGGTAAAACAATCATAACTTATTCCTAGAGTATCCAAATTGAGTGGGACTAGTTTCATTGGATCGTGGACACTCTGTAGTATTTTTGGTGTGAGTTTCAAAATTTTATGTCAAATATTTTGTGTGGGGCATGCTATATAAGTGAGACCTCCTGGAAAGGCCAAAAATCAGCAAGTTGTGGGGAAGTTACCATAAATTTCACTTGGCACATCCAATTTTGATCAGACCAATAGAATTGCAGAGAAGCAATATTAGAGAACTACATAAAAGAAAGTTTCAAACCCAAAAGGGCCGAAACTTGGGAGATACAACAAAAGAAATATTGTCTAGCAGAACCACCTCAAAATCAAGGTTCAAAAGTGATACTTGGCCAACATGCCACCAAAAAACAGAACTTCTACACCAAATAAGCCTCCAGAAAATCCTACTTGGACTCTTGATGAAGGTGAAGAAATGCCTAGGGACATAAATGAACTACAAAAGAAGATGGATTCAATGGAAGCTATGTTGGATACTAAGATGGATGGTTTAAAAGGGGAGATCATGGAAGTATTGAAAAATTTTGTAACAGAG
>JZKD02S0085447.1:90359-116472 GCA_000966675.3 Picea glauca | reverse complement strand
TGAATCAAAAGTAACTTTATGACCTTGGTCACACATTTGACTCACACTTAGAAGATTATGTTTCATATCTTCTACTAGTAGAACATTTTTTTCCTTGGTATTCTTGTTTCCAATTGTAACTGTGCATTTTCCAATTATTTTAGTTGAATCATCATTTTCGAAGGAGAATGATCCATCTCTTTCCTTTCTTAATGTAAGAAACCTGTCTTTATCACATGTCATGTGCTTTGAACAACCATTTTCAACATACCAACTGTGTTTCTTCTACTTAGCTTGTAGAGAGAGTGTGCATTATTCATTGCTATATTGATTCTTCTTTCTTATCTGTGTTCTCTTCCGAGGTTCTTATCTGTGACTGTTGTTGTTCTATTGTGGTTCTCTAGGAGGAACTGTCATTCTACAATATTTGGCCATGTGTCCAAAGTTGTTACATTTGTAGCATTCCACTTCAGTGCTCAATGATTCAAACATGTTGTAACTTCTTCTCTGTGTTTCACTAGGCCTTCTTGGATAACCCTTTTGTGTATGACTTTCAAATTTGTTTATGTTCCTACTGTTAGCTCTGCAATTCATAGCTTTATGTCCAAAATTATTACATAAATAACATAAACCAAAAAAGATAGTTTGATACCTGAGAGTTTAATATCTTCTGAAAGGAGTTTCTCTTCTGAATCCTTCTCTTATTGAGGCCTATCTGTTAGTTGTTGATTCTGAAATCTAAATCTTCTTGGTGGAGGAGTGTCCCTATAATATTCCTTGTATATATTCCTATCCACTTTGATTGTTTCTTCATAATGTTTTGGATATGTTTCTTGTTATGTTGTTTTGGAGCTTGATCCATTTTCTGTCTGATTGTATCCAAGTCCGGACTTGTTATTATGAGGTTTTTGACTATTGATAATGTCATCCAAAACTTTTGAGTTGTTCTGCATATTTTTATTTTGAACATCCTTTCTTAATGTGACAATTTATGATTCCAAATTTCCAATGATCCTATCCCTTTCTTCTAGATGCTCTTTGAGTGCTTCTTCAATTATTTTATCTTCTTCTATTTGAACCTTCAAATTAGTGATCATTTGTTCTAGTTCTTGAGTGTCTTCTTTCTTGTCTAGTTCCGCTTGTAGCTTCTTGTTTTTCTTCTTATCTCTTCTTATAACTTCTATGGCACACACCAATTCTTCTCGGTAGTCAAATTATGCCTCTTCATATTCTTCTTTGGTGTCTTTTTTGTCAAAGTATTCTACTTCCATGAATATAACTCTTTCTGTCTCACTGTCATTGACTTCATCTTCATCTGATGAGGAAATGTATTGTTTGGTGCATAAGCTTTTATTGAAATATTTCTTTGTGGTTATTTTGCCTTTGTATGTTTGTTTTCTATTTGAGTAATCTTCATCATTCCTCTTATTTTTCTTATGAAAAAATTTGTTATCAAAATGACCAATACCATCACTATTAAAAAACATCAATGGAAACTTACCTTTATATTTGTCGTTGGTTCCCTTATTCAATCTTCTAACGAAGTTGGCCATTTCTTCATCATCTTCTGAGATGTCATTGTTGCTTCTATGCTCTTTTTATTTTTTTATTTCACTTTTTCTTTGGCCTTTTGGATGCTTTGAAAGATGCTTCTTTTATATCTGGATTTTCCTGTTCAGTTCTCATTTCATATGCTGTGAAGATTCCATGTAGTTCGTCCATGCTTATTGAGTCTAGATCTTCTCTTTCTTCTAGTGCTGATATCTTAGGATCAAATCTCATAGGAAGAAATCTTAGTACCTTTTGAACAATTACAGATACTTTAATTTCTTCTCCCAATCCTATGATTGCATTTACTGTTTCATCGAATCGTAAGAAGTAAGCTGCAATATTCTCATCTTCCTTCATCTTTAGTTTTTCAAACTGACCTCTGTAAGTTTGAAGCTTTGCTTCTTTGACTTTTGAATCTCCTTCATAAATATTTTGGATCTTGTCTCAAATCTCTTTAGCGGATTTACAATGTACAACTTTGGTGTATACTAATTCAGAAAGACCATTCAGAAGTGTATTTGTGTCTTTGGAATTATTTTTCTCAAGTTTCATTGCTCTTTCATTTGTCGTCGGAACTGTTGTTTCTTTGTATCCATCTACAATTGATTGCCAAATTTCAAATCCCTGTGCTTGTTAAATTTTAATATCCATGAACATAAAATGGATGTTAAACATAATTGGAAAAAATGGATGTTAAACATAATTGGAAAAGAGTGTCTTCAATACAAAAAATTAGGGTAGATGGTGGATCGGGTGGAGAAAGGAGAAGGAAGTAGGAGAGCTTAAGGAAGAAGAGAGTTCAGTCGACCCAAAATACTATTCTTTCAGTTGTGCATCTGGCAACAAATATAAAGGTTTTTATGAAAATAACTGATTAGGAAATGCCAGTGATTCTTTTTAGAGGCATTGATTCATAAATTTAAACTAAAATCACTTATCAAGTTAAAATGACTAAAGTAAATGCTATTAATTTGTGTTTTGCTAAGGTAAAGTACGTTTCAAGTTGATACAAACCTAGTAGCGAGCCTATCTCCATGCCATCATTCTACACCTCTCGGTATATATGCAATTAAAAAGAAACTCTTCAAATCACATATCATTCAACAATTCAAACATAAATTCATAGTTAATACAAGATAATAGTATTTAGATGTAACAACTAATTTGTTGTAAGAATAGACTGACATGTGGATTATAGCTTCATCAATTCTAAACTTATTCTTCTTATATTTTATTGTCGTATGAAATTGTGGTCACTAATAACTACTGCATCCTTTGCCATATATTCCAATTGTAGGGAAGAAACAAAGAGAACCATACATGCACAGTACAAGAATGTACCTCTAAATGAAACATACATTCGTCCGTACGATTGTAATTGACCATGCTTGGAGATCCATTGCCTCTTCCTCCTGCTAATATCGGCAGAGATGATTGCATGTGCCACTACAAAACTGAATGAGGTGTCTACCATATGGTAATTGCACCTTTCATTGAGAAAACACAAAGAAGAGAGAAATGCACATCCACTTATCCATTTTCTCATTAGGAATCTACTTAGCTTCTTTTATAAAATATAAGTGGATTTTTTGAAGACTGCGTCCCACTTTCAACAAACACTTGGAAGTGGTAATTGAAACGTGGTGTGCTACCTTACCTAACAACAATGCACTTGCAACAACTAACCAAAAACAAATGTCTGTTAGGAGATCTAGGATGTTGACAAATGTTGTCTATATCCCTAGTCGTCGGCACCTGGACAATCGTACTCGCTATCGCTGTCTTTTCTCACCCTAAGCGATTTTTCCTTGTCTTAAACAAATCCATAGAAAAAAAAGAGGTAGTTTATTCCAGAATATTTCAGACGTGCCTAGGTTGAGCCTGGTGCTGGTGAAAGGTGGGAAATAACCATCCAGAGATGAAACAAAGCTGCATGGCAACGTATACCTGTCTCTATGAAGTTAAAATAAAATAAAATTTATACATACATCTACTAGCTCTGTTGTTATAGACTTTATAGCCCCCGCCACATCTGTAACAAGACGGGTAGGTAAATGACAAATCATAGTTAGATTTCCATGTGTGGTTGCATATACATGTGTTGTCGTGCTATACAGAAAGCACACATTTATTGCGATGTAATGGCTGTTGAAAGTGTGATGTGTCCAGAGAAATGCGAACCTACATATATGATAAGTTTTTTAGTTCACATTACTATTTCTATATACTGATACTAACCTTTAGAAATGATAAATCCTCTCCAAAATTGTCAACGCACGAGCATATTGACATGCAAGCATATGGACTAGGAGGTCCAATTCATCTAGAATTTTTTACAAAAATGCTTGTACAATAAAAACAAAAAACTCGAAAAAGAAAAATTCAAATAAAGAAAGACAGATGTAAAAATAAATACTTATATATATATATATATATATATATATATATATATATATATATATATATATATATATATATATATATATATATATATATATATATATATACAATGAAATGGAAATCAGTTTCTGGAACAAATTATAAAACGCATGAATACAGGAAAAAACACAGGCATTTTCATTATATGAATCCCTCAAATTTTCACGCTTTCTCCTTACCGATCTCTGATATAAACATCAATATACAATTTTGAATTGGCCACAAATTGAATGACCACAAACTCATATTACATGTCTTTGAATTCAAAGATTTCTCAGTGTCTGCGTGCAGAAACAATAAAAACAACAGACTGCATAATGTAATAGTAGAAGCTTCCTCACATATCCAACATCAAAATTGACTTCTACCCTAAAACAAAATCGCCTTCAGGAAACTTGCCTTCCTGATCAGTATTGCAAAGAAAAATATTTATCAATACATACAATTGATCCGATGATCATTGAGATTTTGTAAAATCAATGCCTGCAGAACTCGTCAAGGTTTCATAATCCGCACTTACAAATCCTTCAACGACAACTTCAAATAATGCCATTAATGGATGAAATCTATAAATGGTCATTTTCTTCTCCCGATATATTCAATCAACCTCTAGATGTTTTTCTCTCGAAATCGATATATAGCTTCTTGTGATGCTGCAAGTCTATCTATCATTTGGAGCCACGTTGCCTCTGTGACTAGAGCCCGAGGGAGGCACTGGCCACTTTACCAACTCATTTGATATAGTGAGCAGTAAGATAGAATCTCCTTTTTCACCTGCGCAAATAATTACAGGGATTCCTTATATCTTGGTAAAGAAATAGGTGAACAGTTCACAAAAGACAAGTTAATCATTGTATCTGAGATCCTTAAACCTAAATATTTAGTTGCAATTTCCCTATTCATGTGCCATATACCTATCATAGATGGATTGGTGTCTATCGCGAAGGAAAATCTCACTAAAATTCCTCCGCCCACTGGGAATTTCTCGCAACTCACATTAATATTTGCAGGCAATGGTCTTGATGTTAAGGACCTGGTTGTGTTATCAGGTAAGTAATGCAGTACTTTCCATACTCCACACCCATTATTTTCTGATTTTTTATACGAGGATTGATTTATATTATGGCATCGTACTCTCAAGTTATATATACCAATACTGGGTGTAGGTGCCCACACTATAGGGATTTCCCACTGCATCTCCTTGCTTTACAATTTTACCGGAAAAAGAGATATGGATCTGTCGTTGGACAAATATTATGTATCTCAACTCAAGATAAAATGCAATCCTGGAGACAATACGAAAATAGTAGAGATGGATCTAGGTAGCTCTAGAATATTTGACACGCATTATTACGTGAATTTAAAGAAGCACAGAGTTGATGCTGCACTTCTGACCAACAACGAGGCACAAGCATATGCCAATATAGAATTGCAGAGCTCGTCATTTTTCTCATATTTTGCAAGGTCGATGGAGAATATGGGAAGAATCGGTGTGCTCACGGGAAGTGCAGGGAAAATCTGGGGACGTTGCACTTTTACAAATTAACTGGGCACTCATTCGTTTTGAATATGTTGGCATTCATGTGCATTTTTCTTTGAGAATCATAAGCCCTTTTCCCGGCTTCTAGATCCATTTTTTGTCTTTGAATAATAGTGTACCATGAAGAGTGTCATTGTTGCAGAGCCATCCATTGTTCGTTAATCCAACTACCTTAGTTTAGTCATAAGATTTTATTGAAAATCAGTAAAACGATTCAAGATGGGCATGGTCGGCTTGCCCGTCTAGACCCTTCCCCTCCCGTTCTGCGTCATGGATAGGAACGTGCCACCCGATTTTGTTTTCACCTTCATTGATTCTTCGTTAAGTTTAATTCTGTGATCCTCTTCTTATAAGTATTCACACTCCTTATGTTTAATTATGCGATCCCCTGCGATCCCCTTCTTATAAGTATTCACACTCCTTATATTCGTTAAGTTTAATTTCGTGACTCGTGTTTATAATTAAAAGGAGGGATTTAGTCTTCCTATTTCATTTCTTATAAGTATTCACACTCCTTCCCATATTTCCTCAGCCAAGTCTTCGAACTATCAGAGCTCTCGTATTCTCTTCTCTTGCAAATCCATAAGATATTAGATCATTTGTGTTAACAAAGAGAATTTTTACCGGAAAAGGAGATATGGATCTGTTGTTGGGCAAATATTATGCAGCTCAACTCAAGATAAAATGCAAGCCTGGGGAGAATACGACAATAGTAGAGATGGATCCAGGTGGCTCTAGAATATTTGACACACATTATTATGTGAATTTAAATAAGCACAGAGTTGATGTTGCACTTCTCACCAACAATGAGGAGCAAGCATATGTCAATACATAATTCAATAGCTCGTCGTTTTTCTCATATTTTGCAAGGTCGATGGAGAATATGGGAAGAATTGGTGTGCTCATAGGCATTGCAGGGAAAATCCGGGGATGCTGCACTTTTACAAATTAACTAGGCATTCATTTGCTTTGAATATGTTGGCATTCATGTGCGTTTTTATTTGAGAATCATAAGCCCTCTGCCCGGTTTCTGCATCCCTTTTTTGGCTTTGAATAATAGTGTACCATGAAGAGTGCCATTGTTGCAAAGCCACTTGGTGATTAACATCCATGCAGGGTGTAATTGCATGTTATACCCATGTCCAACATGCAGACCGCCACATTTCCACTCAACAAACGACCATGACACATGGTAGCATTCTCAGTTGGGGAAAAAATGCCAAATAAAAACAAACATTTATTGTTTACAAGTAATGCTAGCATTACTCTTCCAACATTTCTCAGTTGGGGAAAAATTACCAGGCAAATCTATGCTTTAAACTAATATTGAGGTGCAAAATTTGGGCCGCTCTGCAATAACATGGTCATTTGAACCACCAATCAAACATCAAAAAAATTCTTTAAACTAATAACTGTAGAAGATATTTTTGTTAAAACTTTGGTTAAACTGCTAATATTTAAATAATTCAAAGGAAACTAATACCGAGTCAATGCATATCGATTTCTATATACCTATGCCTTTGGAAAGTATAATAAGAATTTCTCTGAATCCCTGACCTTCTTTTTTGAGCGGCTTTCCTAGAGATCTTTCTCATTAACCACTTACTACATGTTGCATTTCAATTGGGAATACCATTATATTTCTGAATCCTCGGGAAAAATAGTGACCCAAATACCATTACTCTTTATAATCATTGTACTTGCTGAGATACACATACCTTTACCCTTTGTAATCATTGTACACACATACCTTTACCCTTTGTAATCATTGTACTTGCTGTAATCATAAGATTTCTATGAATTGATTCTAATAATCACAAAGAATGATTTTAGAGGCTGCTTTTCCCATTTCCCACGCACTGTAAAGCTTCTTAATTCTCTTGGTAATACAAGAAATACCAGACAACGAGTGATATAAGTATGCAATTGCACTCATTTCCATAAGAAACAATGATTCGGGAGGAAAATACTGAGTTTAGCCTCAAACTATAATGGGGGGCTTGCTGAAAACATAACCTGGTAACAAAGCCAACAACGTACTTTTTGAGGGAAAATATAATTATTTTTCTTAAGGGAAAATATAATTATTCTTAAGCATTCACGAATGAATGAGAAACATCATATTTCAATATCTGGATGTTTGTAAGTTCCCAATAGTATTGGTGAGCACCAGAAATACCGATAGGAGTAGCAAGATGGAAATGACACAGAAAATATGGAAGAGATTAAAGCAAGACTTGTTAATAGAAATTCTTGAAAGAATACCTATGGAAAGCATTCTGAGGTTTCATGCAGATTGCAAAAGTTGGAAGGAAATTTTTCAATCCTTAGAATTCAGAAGGATGGTGGCCAAGTCAGTGGTTTCCTCTACTCAAGAATTTCTCATTTTTAAGGGAAGGAGACAGTTTACCCCCATGGATTCATCTCAGCCATTTTATGTAAGGAAATTGTGGATGAGCACAGAAAGTGCGTACAATTTTCACAGTTTCTCTCTATATTTTCTTCCAAGCCCTATTGTTGTTGTGGCCAGTTGTAAGAGCATACTTTGTTGTTGGAGTGGAAAAAATGAAATTTACATACACAATCCTTTCACCAAAACCTGGGATTTCATTAGTCTACCTTTAGATAGATGCACTGCACATTGTACCCTCATCATGCAAAGGAATTCTACATCAGAGATTAGGAACGAAACATTTGGTAAGATAATTAAAGAATGGTAAACTTATAAGTTTTAATTATTGTAATTGCAGAGTTTCTTTCAGTTCAATTTATTTCTATTGGGTTGAAATGTTTTATACAAATGGCATGACATAGATTATGATTATTTCAAAGTCTTTCATCTTTATGATATTCTATAAAATAGACAAGTTTGCATATGAATTGAACGAGAGGATTCTCAGCATGACTCTTACGGTAAAAACCTTCGAGGTTTCATGTAAAATATATTAGGTTACTCAAAAATATGTTATAAGTCAAAGATTTGTATCAAATTTTCCTGCCAAACATATTGCAAAATTTGAATTGTATTTTTAATTTCTATTTCTTAAATAACTTTATTTATCTCATATTATTTGATATATCTTAAACGTAGTTTATTATATAATAGTAACAGGGAGGTATGCCCAAGTGGCTATAAATTTGTAAGGGATACATTGCAAAGTAGTTATGGAGAAGTTGGGGCAGAGAAGGCATGGGGTAGCCGTTTTTCCTATAGTGCTCTATGTGCAACAACGAAGACGACATATCATAATGTAAGTGGATATATGCTATTTTCTTTTGATATTTTTTTAAATGCACTGAATCTAAGAAAAATATTTTGGGCCGAGATGGATATATCCATGTTTTCATATATCTATTGGATTCTTGCCATCTAGTTGTATGGTTAGTTCATTATAAATGTGCAGAATATGAGTTTTCTCTACCCATATCATGTGCGGGTTTTTAATGTTTGGATTTTTTATTATTTCAAAACTATTGAAAGCAACTTTGGATCTATTAAACTTTTAGATCTATTAAAATTATGGATATGTGAAGTACAGATCCATTGAAAAAATGTGTGTTTTTAGATATCCAAAAGATTTGTAAGATGATTTTCGCAGTGTACCATAGACAAATTTTCTAAGCAAATTAGATGATAAATTTGGAATGGTTTTGTTCCCGTGTTCAGGTTTTTTTTGGATACTAATGCCCATGGCTCCCTTCCTTTCCCCTTATAATTAAATCCTCAGGGCTCGAGAGAAACTACCTATCTATGGACAACATTCATCACCTACCCCACCATACTCTTATTTCTATGCATGAGTGTAGTTCAAGATTTAGGGCTGACAAACATGGAAATCTTTCTGTTAAACCTTCTTCTTAAAGTGATATTGTTGTTTATGTATCAATTCTATAAAAAACAAAGCCCGGTCTATATAAATTGAAGTTGTAAGATAGGTTTGGATTTAATGTACTCCATGCACTATTGATTCTTCTACATCTACAATAGTTTTGTCATAATCTTAATGACAATGAGATGAGACTTTGTGGATGCAGGTTATACCTTTTCTATCTATGACCTCTGGTTCATGGGCACATAGTGGTATATGAATAGGTGGGTTCAATTACAAGCAATTCACCTTCCATATATATATATGGTGGTGCTCTCTTGCCTCCATTGTTGTTGGTGCTCCCACTAAAATTTGGGGGTACAATCTTTCAAGCATAATTTAAGGAGTTGTGTCCTTGTAGCAAACGAATGCGAAGGACATATTCTTGAGCAATAACTAATGGTAATTGATTCTTTGATTGATTCTTGGACAACATTATGGGTTCGAGAAGAACTTCCTTCTCGAACCTCTCATAGGCACTACCGACTAGATAATGAACAAAAATGGCTATATGGAGGTGAATATCTCCTGTGAATATCCTAGCTAATGAACAACAATGGGGATATGGTGGTGAATATCTCCAGTGAATAGCCTAGGTAAATTTGGAGAAGGTCTTCAACATTGAACAACAAGGAAATATTTGGCAACAAGAGGCAGACCACAATAGTGAGGCGGTGAAGTTGTAGCACGGAGGAAGCAATGGATCATGTCAGAGAATTCATTGCAAGAGGCAATCCACAACAGCGAGGCGATGAGGCGGTGGCGTTCAAGAAGTAATGGCTCGTGTCAAGAAATCATTGCAATCTTTAATTTGCAATATATTAAGGAACTAACATAAAAAATGGAGAAATGATTGCAAACCATCTTTTTAGTTAAGCATTATCTCCAATAATAAATCATTTTAATAAATTTAAAGCATTCACATAAAGTTATAATCCAAAATTTTAACACTTAGGTTATATAGGTTTACAAAATGTAAAATTACATTTTTTGGGAAAGGGGCAAAGAAACAATAACTCAAAACTTTAGGTTATATACTTTAACAATGGAAAAATTACATTCACTCTGCAATAAGACTCCAAATATGTTAGCCAATAATATTACTTATAAAAGTAATTTAAATATGGTATAAAAATAATTATTTTGTTTTTTCAATGTACAACATTGGAGAATGGACAAATATTTTTTAGTCAACCATGAACTAATACATGGTCAATGGTGAATCGATTGCAAGAGTCTTGGCCTTCGGCAGAGACTAATAAAAAGAAGAAATAAAGAGGGGGTTAAATGTTTTATGGGATTGATTGTTATAAAATATTTTTTTTTTTATTGAAATTGTAACTTAGATTATCGAATAGTGTTATCAAATATTTTAAATATTTTTGTTATGATTTGATTATAAAATATTAAATATTTATAATTATAATTTTATTAATTAATTTATATTTTATTATTATTTTTAATTGTTTAATATTATTTTAGATTTATTTTAAATTCAGATTTATGGATTAAATTTCTTAAGGTGTAATTTTTTTTATCATTTAATTCCATGTGATGTATTATTTTTTAAGATGGATTTATACTTTTTTAGTTTTTTAGATGTTATTGGGTATATATGTATGTACTTGTTTTTGTAAATAAAAGATTGATATTACCACAAAAATCTAGAAACCATATATATGCTTAATGACCCGACGTTTGTCCTGCTAGAATTGGAAACCAGAAGAAAATCTGGGTCTAGATAAAAGATGTCCAAGACTATTCTATTTTCAGAAACAAAAGTATTCAAGTGACCCAAGATATTACAAAAGTGGCCTGAAGGCCTGTAGAGTTCAATATCTATCACAACAGAAAAAAGTAAAAGTTGAAACAAAATAACTTCATACACCAAAAGAGTTGTTTCTCCCATTGCCTGGAGGAGGTTGAGGCCAAGCCAAAGTGATGATGAAGGGTTCGTAGCAAGTGGGGAAACGTCGATTGATAGGCTCAAGTGAAAGAGAATCAAAGAGTTCATCCAACCAACGACTGAGGATTTCCTAATGAAGGAGTTGATCCATAATGTTTCAGCACATATCAAAGATGAGTTGTATTTGTTCTCCTAAGAAGCCATGTAGGGGAGCCGCATTAGGTTCCATAGGATCTTCCAATGCAGTCATGGTGTCCTGAAATGTATCATAGGGAGCTATTTCTTCAATGGCCATGGGAGCCACCTCCTTAAGAACAAAGCAACCCCATTTCTCTTCTGACAACTGGACTGGAGGACGACCTCTCTCTGGAGTTGAAGAGAGCGGAAAATTCTAAGTATCCATAGGAGATAACACTGATGGTTCGATAGTAACCTGGGGAAGAACAGGGGGAATTCCTCCTCAACTAGAATTGTACCCCAAGCATCTTCTTCCCAGTCATGAGCAATGCGAGGTAATTTAGAAGAGGGAGAAGGTGAGATAGGGGCGAGTTGGGCACTTAGAGAAGAGGGAGCATGATAGTTACAGTGGGCCAGATAGTGGTAGTAGTATGGGCCACACTTGGGCTTTCCACACTCCATAGGCATGGCAACAAAGAGAATTCCAAAGAACTAGAGGGAGGGGAGAAAACGAACTAGGAGGCGAGTAAACACAAGCAACACCAGGGGAGGAGCACAACCATCAAACAAGGCAAAGATAAAATACATGAAGTGAACCAGAGACAAGTGCACGATGATATTACCTATCCAAGCCATAGAGATTTCCATTAGACCTGAATTGACAACAATCATCTCCATAGTACCTTCGAAAATGAAATTCATTGCTAGCTCAAAACAGAACATTAAGTTTCCCATGCAGTCCAGACTTTCACTAAATGACTCTGTGTTAATATCACATATTGGATAGAGGAATGTGAGGATGGAGGTGACGGTTCTCATTATGTCCATTTATTTCATGTGTACCAAGTGGTACCCTATCCGGGGAGGAGAAATCTAGATGAGACAGATTAAAGAATTTCTTTAGCAATATGTGGTAGGGAGGAGACTGGTGTCTATGGAGATGTCTTCTCCAGATAAAGAAACCCTCTCATTTGCTAACTTATCAACAATTTTATTCACCTCTCTATGGATATGGGAAGGGATGAGAGTAACATAAGGACATAGGAGGGGATGAAAGACTTCAAGGGAGCTAAGAAGACGCCAACTAGGGAAGACTTTTGCGGGGTTGGATCCATTTAGAATATTAGTGGCCAAATAGATAATTATTTGGGAGTCTCCTTCGATAACAAGTTGATTTAGACTCAAATTGGAGGCAAGTTGTATTCCTTTAATAAGGCCCCAGATTTCAGTTGAATTGTTTGAATCGAATCCCATATTTCCAACCATTATGTGTCTGATTTTCCCATTACTATTCCTAGTAACCACTCCAAACCTAGTGAGACCTGGGTTGCCTTTGGAAGCACCATAAAAAATCAACTTAAATAAACCTTGGGGAGGACATTGCTAGGTAGTGGAACTGTGTGTGGGAGGAGGGTAAAGATTGAGGTTGTGGATGGGTTGAATTGGGTTAATATTTAGATGTCACTAAGAAAATATGATGCTTTCATCGGGGTTGCAAGAGAGCTCTTCTTGAGACCATTGTTGAGATCTGATCATTTCTTGAGTGTTGTCAAAGATCTTAGACCAAATAAAGGAGGAAGAATAAGGCTTGGAATGGAGGACTCATTTATTTCACTCCTTCCATATTTTCCAAATGACAAAACCTGGTAGCAACTTCCAAATCTTGTTTAAAATTGGATTATGGAAGGTTGTCGATCCCTAGTTCCTGTTATCCCCCACTTTTAGGGATAACTAGGAGATCATGTATTGATACCCACAGGTCCTAGACATGGAGTAACAAGAGCAGGATTGACTTTAGCATGGCCCTGGAGGGCCCACCTTTTCTTTCTTCCAACATCTTTGTCTTGTCAGCAACAACAACATCCATCTCCATCGGCTTGGTCCCGTGTCAGAGATGGTTCTTTCTCAATGAGGTAATTGGTCTAGGTATCATGGTATGTGTCACTTTTATCATCAAAACCATTGAATGTATGCATCTGATTCCTTTTATTTCTAACAACTGCTTGGATCTTACATTTTTCCACTTGACCATGTTTGGGGTGATTGACAGGGTGCCCTAGAAAGCCTATGTCTATAGGTTTTGGTTTGCCACTGGGGGGATTTCTGAAGAGCCATCGTCCGCTCCCATCACAACACCACTTTTCATCTTGTTTCTTGCTCACCTATCCCTTTCCACTTGTCTGGGCACTGGGTTGACCTATTTTCAGGATTGCACCTTATCTAGTGGGAAGAAGGGGCTAAAGGCCCAGAAAGTAAAAGCAAGTTGGTAAAAGATAAAAGCATAAGAATAAAACCTTGAGATGCTTTGCCCAGGGATCCCTGAGAAAGAAATAAAAGGATTCCCAGCGAGAAACAAGAGGGACCCTCAAATAATAATAATAAAACAAGACCTAACCAGAGGATAGGGGGACTCATCACGAGCCATCCTATTAGGTCCATGGGTACCTAGCAGTATGACATTTCCAGCAGCTGGTTACCATGCTAGGGCAGTGACCCTTGGTTATATGGCCTAGGGAAAGGGGCTCTCATAATGAGCCAACCTTCTCATTTCTGTGAAAGTAATTGTGGGTAACGTTGTCACCACTGGTCACCACGCCATGGCAGTGTCCCCTGATTATCTCTTGAACAAAAAAAAAAAAAAGAATAAAGAATAAAAGGAAAAAAATGGGCTTGGAAAAAATGCATCCAGGACATGTACAACTCTCCTTCTAAGAAAGGCACCCACAGGTAAAATTTATGCATCCTTGGCCTTCATTGCACCCACCTTCTTGGAAATCCCTTGACCACATCACCTAATTACATGACTTGGATGAGGTCTCTTTCGGGAAATTTCCTTTTCCAGTGGACACTAACCCAATAGGATGCCTTGTCCTTTTCTCCAGACTTGTATTGTAGGCTTGTGTAACGTATTTGAGCTGTTAACTGATGCATTAGGGATTTTATGCACATGTTTAATAATATTGATGATGAGATGTGATTGACATTGTTGTGATCCCTGTGACTGATGAGCCCATGGAGGGCATAGCTTTTGATGTGCAGGACCATGCCCGACATACAAGTACCATTTTGGACTGGTACACATGGGGAGATGATCAATTCGGATCTCCATGGGGCTGAAGATCCCATCAGGTGGATGTTGAGACCCCATCAAGGGGCAAAGATAGGAAAAATATGGATTGGGGGCTTTGCACCAGAAAAGAAGAGGATGTTCCACCAGAGGCACTTTGACAGAGCTTGACCTAGGGGGATTAACCCTCTTTCAGTGGAACATTGGCCTTGGAAGGCTTGGGACGTCACCCTTGATGACCATGAAATCATCCAACCTATTGGACATCTTTGGAGGCAGATTGGGCAGTATTGGCACATGTGGCATGATGGAGGAACCCAAGGAGGAATAACATTTTGCTCAAGGATGCCCCATTTTCCCTAAAAGGGGCTAATGTCTCCTTTGGAGGGGCTTCATGTCTCTTTTAATCTTGATTAGGGTTTTAATTTGACAATTTAATGTAAAAACAATATGATTTAGAATTTTGGCCTTGTCAGCCTTTTACATGAACTAAAATGTAAATTTAGGTCATGATACTGTATAAATGAAGGATTTTCACCTTAATTTTTTTATCACAACTTACTCACTCCATACGGAGGTCTGAAATTTTTGCCCTCTCTTGGGTTATTGGCTGATTTAGTGATGTGCACTTGTTGAAGGAGGATTATTTTGGCATGTCTTGTCATTTATCTTGAAGGAAGGTGTTACAACTAGGGTTTGCATTGATATTTCTTGGTGATATGTAAGTAATTTTCTGCAAAAATTCTTGAATGAATGGTTGTAGTTTCATTTCTTCCATATGTTTATAAATTTTGCTGAATAAAACCCTAGGTGACATGCACACAAGTAGGTCCTTGTCTCATGTCCCCTTTGAGAAAAAAATTTAGCCATTGAAGAAGAAGAGAGCCTAGCCGTTGCTACACTCTCTCTCTCTCTTCATTTATTGCTAGCCATACTATCTATAAGCTAAGAAGAGAAGGATGCCTTAGAGCCTAGGTCTACTACACTTTGGGCCAATTTTCTCTAGGGTTTGCTAAAAGAGCCATGTTGTAGAAACACTTTGCTTCATCAAACTTTCTAGTCTTGGTTTTATGCTTCATTTATTGCTAGCCATTTTTTCCATTGAGTTAATGAAGGAGGAGAGAGCATTGAGGCCTAGTTTACCTACACCGAGGTGAGCCTCTCTCCCCTAGGGTTTTGACTTTGGGGCCTTGCTCTGGAAACACTTCAAATCCTCTCCCTCTAGTCCTTGACCTACTTACGTTTTCCTCCTTTAGCTCTTGCATCCTTCACTATTGACTCCATTTAATCCTAAGTCACTGACCTTAAAATCCCTTGCGTTGAAGTGAAATTGATCAAAACTCCTCTCAAACTCTTTGAATCAAACCCTAACTACTAACCCTAGCCTAGGAACTAACTTAAATTACCTATTGTTGTCGTCATCGTTGGCTATTATATCATTGGTGTAGCTAACATTTCTTTATAAGCAATTGAATGATGATTTAAGGCATTTATTGAATGAAGTATTGATTGGTTACATTGAATGCCATATTGTTCCAGTATTTATTGGTGAGGTGACATAATTTTCGTTGTTATTTATAAGCATTGACTTCGTCAACATTTATTGCCAAATTGCTTATATGTTTATCAGATAGTCATCTATTTATATGAAGTACTAACCCATTGAACTAGCTTGCATATATCATTTGTTGTTGCTTTGTCTCCGACAAGTATATCTTTGGGGGGGTTACTTTATTATTAGCTGTTTAGCCAAGACTATGTGCTCGATGGTGACTTGTGAGGGGGAAATTTATCCTTGTCTTATTATCCTCTTGCCTTCTCAAAACCCCAGGTCACCAGGGATGTATCCCTTGGGCCATACCTCCCTAAAGAGAAAGAACCATCCCATTGTGGTGACATTGAGTGGGATTGGTTCCTATTACGCAGTTTGACCTTCAAACCTCAAGCTTTAATCCTTGCTACGAACTGTGCGATAACATTTTGGCACCATTACCAGGGAAAACTGAGTCAAACCTTCCTCAGATGACACTTTTTCTATAAGCCTTGCCTCTAGAGTCTTTATCTTATAAGCTTACCTGACGAATCCACTTAGGGTGTTTTCCCTTATCTTTTGATAGTTTCAAGAAAATTATCTGGCGATTCCACTGATGACGAAGCCAACTATGACTTCACAATGGGATCTAGGGAACTACAAACCTTTGGACATGAGAAAAATCCCAGGATACCCACGACAAATGCCCTCGATAAAAAGAGAATGGTTTCCTAGATCCACTGGTAGCGATGTGGAAAGAACTGACTTTCATATGAATGATTTTTATTCTTATTTTGGACTCCATCATGTCAATGATGATGCCGAAGATGTAGTGATGAAATTGTTTCCCACCACTCTTCACGGAAATGATAAAAAATGGTATGATGATCTCCCCGATGCTAGCATCACAACTATGGATCAATTGGAAGAAACCTTTCTCGAAAAATGGGGTATTTAGTTGAAAGACATCTCAGTACTAATAAAAATATTCGATCATATAAAACAAACTGAGAATGAAACCCTATTTGACTTCCAGAGTAGGTTTGAGGGCACTCTATGTCAGATTCCTAGAAACCATCGTCCTGAAGATGAGTACATTATCCATCTCTATACCCATGCGCTCCTGGAACACCTAGGTTTTCCCCTCAGTAGAAGGGGCCCAAAGACACTCAATGAATCTTATGACATGGCTACAAGAATTGAACAAAACATCTCCTTATCCGGGATAAAAGATCTCTTTACCTTAGGTAATCTTAACATGGAAAGTTTGTTTACCCGTGAGAACTTTATTGATGATTTCCAAGAAGAAGGGGAACAAACCATCATTCAACATAGGATTGTTGAAGACATAGTTGAGGAGATAGAGCCTAAGCAAAATGATGGAGTATCAACCTGCGCTCCTCCTTCTGATGAGGCCATCCAAGAGCCTTTTTCTCCTGCACAACAAAAGGACGATGAGGTTAGATGTTTTCCATTTCAGGATCCTGATGACACCTTGTTCCATGATTCATAAAATGAAGGAGAAATTAAATCCTTGAACGAAGTAGATATTCCTTCCTGTATGATTGAAGACAAAGGAGCAACCCATAAGGATGAAACAATAACACATGCTAAAAACACCGAAGTCCTCGAAGCTCTTGCACAAGAAGAAACAACAATTTTCCCTCCTCCCCAAGATTTTGATGATGCTCTACTTTATGATGGGGAAGATAAGGAGGAGATCAACGAGTCCTTGAATCCTGCATGTTATGATATAGATAGTGACATGGTTGATAACATTGACAAGTTCATACATGTTGGGAGACGTAGGTGGGATGTAGTTGGATATGATTTAGATCCCATATATGACATTGAGGGTCATTTCCAAGTGTTTCCTTTACGATCATCACAGTGTGTGATTCTTGACCAGTGGTAACAAGAAGATGAGGTCTTTACCCATACTTTTCAAACACCCAAGGAAGACCTAGTACCTTGCTTTCCTGATAGATTTCATTCTTACCTTGATGGTGTTGATGAGAACTCCTTTGAGCACTTGGACACTTTCCAGAAAGATGATTATCAACCACCGTTGTGCTCAGATCTTGATAAGAGTAAGGACCTTCTTTGCTCGATGAAGGATCCTTGCGATGACTTTTTCATACCACCTCTAATTACCCTACATTGTTGTGTCTCTAGAAGTGTGGTTGGGAGTTATTTTTCTCATGTTGAGTTCCCTCTAGGGAAAACCCTAGAGTCCAAGGGTTGGTTGGATACTACAAGTTTGAGTCTGTTGTCTCATTTTTTCGACTTTCCCTTGATAGTTTGTCGATCATCTGCTAGATCTTCATCAATCCCTTCCTTGATTTTAGAGAGTGAGGATGTCCTAGGTAACCAGTTTGCAGACCTTTTGAGTCAGTTCTCTAAACCGTGGACTTTTCATGACCCTTTTCTGAAGTGGATTGAGTAATTTTCTTTCAGGTTGACTTGGCATGGTTTTATCCCCCCCGCTCGCCTCCATGAGTTAGACTTTGTGATCTCCGATGATATGATATATATTATAACCCATGACATTTTTGTTCTTGAATTATCACTATTTTGGTTTATGATGAAGTAGAAACACAGGTATCGTGGGACGTTGTTGGATTGGCTTCACTGGTTGTTTGACTACACCCAACATCCAACCAACAGGTAAGTGCCTTGCTTTACATTCACATTTATGACTGCTTTATTTCATTCCTTTATATACATGTATATGTTGGGGTGGCATACCACCCAAATTTTGTTACTGATTCTTATATTGAGATCGATTAGGTCAGTAGGTTATGCCAAATATGCTGATGTTCTCATGCACTCTACAGTGAGCACATGTCCCCGAGTTGGAGTTGTTATCCCCCACTTTTATGGATAACTAGGATATCGTGTCTTGAGGCCCACAGGTGCTAGACATGGAGTACCGAGAGTAGGATTGACTTTAGCATGGCCCTAGAGGGCCCACCTTTTCTTTCTTCCAACATATTTGTCTTGTCAGCAACAACAACATCCATCACCATCGCCTTGGTCCTGTGTTAGAGATGGTTCTTTCTCCATGAGGTAATTGGTCCAGGTATCATGGTATGTGTCACTTTGATCATCAAAACCATTGAATGTATGCATCTGATTCCTTTTGTTTGTAACAACTTCTTGGATCTTACATTTTCCCACTTGACCATGTTTGGGGGGATTGACAGGGTGCCCTAGCAAGCCTGTGTCTGTAGGTTTTGGTTTTCCACTGGGGGAATTTCTGAAAATCCATCGTCTGCTCCCGTCACAACACCACTTTTCATATTGTTTCTCGCTCACCTATACCTTCCCACTTGTCTGGGCACTGGGTTGACCTTTTTTCAAGATTGCACCTTATCTAGTGGGAAGAAGGGGCTAAAGGCCCAGAAGGTAAAAGAAAGATGGTAAAAGATAAAATCCTAAGAATAAAACCTTGAGATGCTTCACCCAGGGATCCCCGAGAAAGAAATAAAAGCCTTCTCAACAAGAAAATAGAGGGAACCTAAAAAAATAATAATAAAACAATACGTAACTAGAGGATAGGGGGTATCATCACGAGCCAACCTATCAGCTCAATGAGTACCTAGCAGTATGACATTTCCACCAGTTGGTTACCACGCCAGGGCAGTGACCCTTGGTTATATGGCCAAGGGAAAGGGGGTCTCATCACGAGACAACCTTCTCATTTCTGTGAAAGTACTTGTGGTTAACACTTTCACCACTGGTCACCACGCCAAGGCAGTGTCCCCTGATTATCTCTTGAACAAAAAGAAAAAATAAATAAAAGAATAAATAATAAAAGACAAAAAATGGGCTTGGAAAAAATGCATCCAGGATAGGTACATCTCACCTTCTAACAAAGGCACCCACATGTAACATTTATGCATTTTTGGCCTTCATTTCACCCACCTTCTTGGCAGAGCTTGACCTAGGGGGATTGACCCTCTTTCAGTGGAACGTCAGCCTTGGAAGGCCTAGGATGTCACCCTTGATGACCATGACATCATCCAACCTATTGGACATCTTGGGAGGCAGACTGGGAAGTATTGGCACGTGTAGCATGATGGAAGAGCCCAAGGAGGGCTAACGGTTTGCTCTAGTATGCCCCATTTGCCCTAAAAGGGGCCAATGTCTCCTTTGGAGGGGATTCATGTCTCTTTTCAACTTGATTAGGGTTTTAATCTGACAATTTAATGCAAAAACAATATGGTTTAGTATTTTGGCCTTGTCGGCCTTTTACATGACCTAAAATGTAAATTTAGGTCATGATATTGTATAAATGAAGGATTTAACCTTCATTTTTTTATCACAACTTACTCACTCCATAAGGAGGTCTGAAATTTGCGCCCTCTCTTGGGTTATTGTCTAATTTAGTGATGCGCACTTGTTGAAGGAGGATTATTTTGGCATGTCTTGGAATTTCTCTTGAAGGAAGGTGTTACAACTAGGGTTTGCATTGATATTTCTTGGTGATATGTAAGTAATTTTTTGCAAAACTTCTTGAATGAATGGTTGTAGTTTCATTTATTGCTTATGTTTATAAATTTTTCTGAATAAAACCCTAGGTGACAAGCACACAAGTAGGTCCTTGTCTCATGTTCCCTTTGAGAGAAATTTTCAGCCATTGAATAAGAAGAGAGTCTAGTCATTGCTACTCTCTCTCTCTCTCTTCATTTATTGCTAGCCATACTATCTATAAGCTAAGAAGAGAAAGACACCTTAGAGGCTAGGTCTACTACACTTTGGGCCGATTTTCTCTAGGGTTTGCTGAAAGAGCCTTGCTGTAGCAACACTTTGCTTCATCAAAGCCTCTAGTCTTGGTTTTATTCTTCATTTATTGCTAGCCATTTTTTCCATTGAGTTAAGGAAGGAGGAGAGAGCACTGAGGCCTAGTTTACCTACACCGAGGTGAGCCTCTCTCCCCTAGGGTTTTTAATTTGGGGCCTTGCTCTAGAAACACTTCAAATCCTCTCCCTCTAGTCCTTGAACTACTTACCTTTCCCTCGTTTAGCTCTTGCGTCCTTCACTATTGACTCCATTTAAACCTAAGGAATTGACCTTAAAATACCTTGTGTTGAAGTGAACTTGATCAAAACTCCTCTCAATCTCTTTGAATCAAACCCTAACTACTAACCCTAGCCTAGGAACTAACCTAACTAACCTATTGCTGCCGTCATCCTTGGCTATTATATCATTGTTGTAGCTAACATTTCTTTATAAGAAATTGAATGATGATTTAAGGAATTTATTGAATGAAGTATTGATTGGTTACCTTGAATGCCATATTGTTCCAATATTTATTGGTGAAGTGACATAATTTTCATTGCTATTTAAAAACATTGACTTCATCAACATTTATTGTCAAATTTCTTATATTTTTATCATATAGTCATCTATTTATATGAAGTACTAACCCATTGAAATAGCTTGCATATATCATTTATTGTTTCTTTGTCTTAGGCATGTATATCTTTGGGGGGTTTACTTTATTATTGGTTTTTTAGCCAGGACTATCTGCTCAGTGGTGACTTGTGAGGGGGAAATTTATCCTTATCTTATTATTCTCTTGCCTTCTCAAAACCCCAGGTCACTGGGGATGTCTCCCCTGGGCCTCACCTCCCTAAAGAGAAAGAACCATCCCATTGTGGTGACATTGGGTGGGATTGGTTCCTGTTGCGCTAGTTTGACCTTCAAACCTCAAGATTTAATCCTTGCTACAAACTGTGCGATAACAATTCCCATTGGTGTGAATTATGTTGTCCCTAACTCTATCATTTTCCTCATAATTTGTACTACCCAGTCCCATATCACAACACTGAAAGGACATTGATTCAAGAGATGCTCCATAGTTTCCTCTTGTTGCATACAAAGAGTGCAGATTGAGAGCTCAATGAATCCTCTTTTCTGGAGATTATCCCAAGTAAGTATGAAATTATGGACAAGGAGCCATATGAAGATGGAAATATTTGGCCAGAGTTGCAATTTTCAAATAATATGCCAGATGTTTTCCTTGTGTTGAAGATGAAACTGGGATTTTAGGTTATAGGATTCTTTAATTTTGAAGGAGTCAGTAGGAAAATGACCCCAACATAAGATGTCCATGATGCCCTCATGAATATGTACCTTCCTCAAAGGGGCAACTTCTTTTCAAGGCTTCATGTCATAGTTAGCTGATAAATTGAGATTAGTGTGAAGGACTTTCTAGTTTCGCCAGTAAGAAGGTAGGGGCTCATCCTTCTAGAGGTATGCAACTTTGAGAGTATCTCTATTTGACATTTAGACTTGAATGACATGCATGCTTTCCAAGGATTGCAAGGGAGGAAATTGTTGCCAAGAATCTGACCAGAATTGTGCTTCTTGTCCACTTCGTAATTCCCATAAGGCATGTTCCTGAATGAGAGGGAGATTACACTATATTGCATTCCATATGTTTGAACCTAGAATTTGATCGATCATTTAGATGAGATGAGCCTCATTGATGTGGGGGGCATATTTTTGCTTATATAACCTCTCCCATAGTTCTTTTGGATCCTTAACCTAACGCCACCAAATATTGGCACCCATGACTTCATTTAGCATGCACGGGTCATGAAGACCAAGGCCCCCATTTAGCTTTGGTTTACAAACTTTGTCCCAGCTGACCATAGCCCATTTTCTCCTCGACTTGTGGCCTTGCCAGAGAAATTTCCTTTTGTAGATTGTGAATGGTTTTAAGAACAGATTGAGGGGCATCCATGGTAGAAAAAATATAAATATGAATAGCTTGGAGGAAATATTTTATGAGCACAAGGAGGCTAGCCAGTTTTAGCATCTGAAAGGTCCAGGAATTCAATCGATTGGTTAGAGATTGAATGAGAGAATCCCAGGAGATATTTATGGCTGTGGAATTGGTGAGGGGAATACCAAGGTAATTGGATGGAAGGGAGATCTGGGGAATTCTTAGGATTCAAGAGATATTATGTTGTATGTCCAAAGGAGTATTGAAGAAAAAGAGATAAGATTTGGCTAGGTTGATAGAAGTGCTCGAGGCCTCAGTAAAATCAGAAAGGATGGTCTTTAGTTTTAAATTTTCTTGAGTAGTCAGGGTATCCATTAACATGGTATCATCCACAAATTGGTTGTGGGATGCAGTCAACTGAAGACCATGGAGGGGAAGGCCTTAGAGAGATCCCTCTATGATGGAAGCTTTGATATAACAACCTAGTCCCTTCGCCATGATGACAAAGTGGAAGGGGGAAAGGGGATTACCTTGGCATATCCCTCTAGAAGGGGAAAATGGCTTGGAAGGTACACCATTTACAGGAATGGAAAAAAAAAATATGAGGAGGTGAGGTTGAGTATCCAGTTGATCCATTCAGTGCTAAAACCAAAATTCAATATGAGAAGTTGCATGTATTTCCAACTTAAGCAGTCAAAATATTTTGAATGATCAAGTTTAATGAGCATACCTATAGTTTTGGTGGATTTGAGTGAATGAATCACCTAATGCACCAATATGACAGTGTCCATTATTTGGCGTCCCTCAACATAGCTTGACTGCTCCTTAGAGATGATGAAGGGAAGAATAGGCTTGAGCTGGAGGGAAATTAATTTAGTGATGATTTTGTAGAACACGCTTCACAAAGTGATTAGACTAAGCTATTGTGGATGGGAGACCCTTTCCTAAAGTGTGGGATTCCTCAACGAGTTTCCATACCTCCTCCCTAACCATTGACCAACAATGATGGAAGAAATTTGTTGTCAAGCCATCTATTCCCAGTGATTTTCCCACGGGCATTTCCTTTATATTGTGATCCACCCCCTCAATTGTGATAGGCCTCACAAGTGCTTCATTTTTATCCTGGGTGATGAGAGTGGGAATGTGCTTGATAATGTTGTTTATGGTTGGAGTTGTATCAGGGATCAGTTCAGAAAGAAATTTTTTGTAGTAGTTAATGACTTATGTTTCCATCCCTTCGTGATCCATGATTGGTTTCCCTTGATCATCTTATAATTTGGTGATGCAATTAACATATCTCCTGTGTATGATGGAGTGGTGGAATAATTTAGTATTCTTTTCTCCTTCCTTTAGCCATTGTACTCATGATTTCTGTCTCCAGAGGATTTCCTCTTTATATCGTTCCTCTAGTTGTTTTTTGAGAAGCTCCTCCTCAACATGCAAAGAATCTGACTGGTCTTGAGAGATGAACTCTTTTTTAATTTCCTCCACGCATTCTTCTAAGGATCTCCAGGACTTAAAAAAGTTACCAAAATCATTTTTGTTCCACTCTCGAAAATGTTTTTTAAATTTCTTTAGATTTTGTTGGAATATGTACATGTAATAACCGTATTAATTTAAACATCAATTTATTCCATAAACTGAAACAGTAACTTCATAACAAAATAATAATCTTCATAATAGTAACTTCAGTAACTTAAATTTATCAACGAATAATAATTTCATGACAGAATGAAACCCTCCGCTTGTCTTGTTGTTCCTGCTGCTACCTTGCCCAGCTTGAAGCCACGAACCAACTCTACCCAAACCGTGTTTCCACCCTACCAACTAGGACAACTTCCTAGCTCCAGGATACCATATGGATATCCTGGCCCCCATGCCCAAAACCCCTAGCAACCCGGTGCCCACTGCAATGATACTCAAAGACTGCAGAACTCTACCACAGAACCAGAAAAGCCAAGCCAAGAAACCAATGCTCTCGTCCCCTTCCAAAATGGTTCCTCCCCCCAAAATAAAATCCTCCTCCAAAAGAAAAAAATGCCTTCCACCGTAAGGCTCTCCCCATCATATTCCCCCTTCACCGACTCTCCCCCCCTTCATTACTTTCCTTATCCATTTATTTATTATCTTATCCTTTCGTATTTATTATCTTATCTTATCCATTATTAATATCTTATCCTTATATTTAATGTCCTATCCCTTCCCGAATATGTAAGTCTTTAACAAATTATACTTATTAACCCCTTTAATTCTTTACTCAATTGATTAATGAGTCAATTAATAATTAATTAATCCTTGACAGACATGAACAATTAATTAATAATAATTAATTAGTTAATATTATTTAAGAAATAATTATTGTTTAGCTAACTTTTAGGACAATTAGATTATTAAATTAATTATAATTAATAATCCTATATATCTATTTAAGCAGGGTCGTTACATACACCCACCCTTCAGGAAACTTCGTCCCAAAGTTAAGGTATCTTATGGTACAAAGGAAAAGAAACATGGTTCACACATTCATAACAATTAACTGACACTATCAGTAAGTAAGTCAAGAAAACTCATATATACTAGTGTATATGTATAAGAAATGCATGTGTAGCTAGTACATACAAGTCTAGTGCATGTACTAATAATCAATAACTATCTCCCTTTAGTAATTTATGTATGCATCCAATCCAATCAACAAGACTGATCTTTTATAAAAGACAACAACCAATCAATTGTTTGAGAAATCCTTTAATTACAATTATCCGTTTCAACAATTTTATTTAGACAACTGTGGTTTAGTTACGAAATTATGAATATTCATATATACACATTTTTTTTTGAAGGGAAAGCAATAAATTCCACCACAATATAGATCTCCATACCTTTTCAACTATTACTACTCATCCTTCCTCCCTAACCTACTTCCTTCTCCATTCCTATCCTTCCTCTGCTAGACTATCTTGGAGCGTCAACTATATTGACCTAACTCCAAATAAAACCCGTAAGCGGAAGTGTCGCTATCTCGACCCAACTTCCCTAGCAAGCATCTGATAGTCATCATCACACATCTTTGGGAGCATGAACTAACACCGTCCTCCCATGACTTCAGGTTTTAGAGGATACACGGTGGGAAATGCCTCCACCCCTCCTAATCATAACTAGGGTCCACATCCTACAATGGAATATACAGTGGCACTATGTTGCTAGGGGTTTTGTCATCGTTTATTCGATTTTGGGCAGTGTCATCACCTGAAATCCTGCACTGGTCCACATATCATAGCAATGCATCCAAACCAATATAATTTCACATACAATATTCAT
>JZKD02S0085447.1:70296-81228 GCA_000966675.3 Picea glauca | reverse complement strand
TGCTCTCGTCCCCTTCCAAAATGCTTCCTCCCCCCAAAATAAAATCCTTCTCCAAAAGAAAAAAATGCCTTCCACCATAAGGCTCTCCCCGTCATATTCTCCCTTCATCGAATCTCCCCCCCTTCATTACTTTCCTTATCCATTTATTTATTATCTTATCCTTTCGTATTTATTATCTTATCTTATCCCTTATTAATATCTTATCTATATATTTAATGTCCTATCCCTTCCCAAATACGTAAGTCTTTAACAAATTAAACTTATTAACCCCTTTAATTCTTTACTCAATTAATTAATGAGTCAATTAATAATTAATTAATCCTTGACATACATGAACAAGTAATTAATAATAATTAATTAGTTAATATTATTTAAGAAATAATTATTGTTTAGTTAACTTTTAGGACAGTTAGATTATTAAATTAATTATAATTAATAATCCTATATATCTATTTAAGCAGGGTCGTTACAATACATTAATGTACCATGAGAGATTGTTGCATTTTCCCACCATGTGTTGGAGAGCCCTGGAAGTCCAGATGAGATAGTCAAAAAATTTCAAATCGAAAGGGCTTAAATTTGGGAGTGTTGACAATGTCAATCCAAGGTTGAGTTGGCCAGTGGTCTGATCTAGACTTTGGGAGAATATTTTCTTGGGTCCTTCCAACATCAAGGTTTTTGATATGAGGAATTGGTCCAACCGACATGCCACCTGGTGAGCACCAGAGCGTCTATTAGTCCATGCGAAGGTTCCATTTCGTGCTTCAATCTCGATTAAGTGCAGATCTTCTATTGTTCTCTGTAAATTTTCACTATCCTTGTCTAATCTCCTGATATTGCCTTTCTTTTCTTCCAATGTGAGGATAATGTTGAAGTTTCCACCTAGGATCCATTTTTTTATTTCCTACCAGGTTGCCGAGATCTGAAAGGAATTTTAAGAAACAATCCTTTTCTTGAGTTTTCTGGGGGCCATATGCATTTGTTAGTATTCCCTCCTTGCTGGAGCCAATGGCTCTAAAGTGAGATGAAAGCATCCAAGTTGTAGTGAAAATGTTTTCTAAGATGATAGTGGCAGGGTTCCATAAAATGGTGATTCCCCCTACTACCCCACTAGAGTCATTATATACAAAATTTATTTGTCGTCAACATCGTTGGAAGAAATTTTTTTTGGTGTTCCCTGCGCATTTCATTTCCTGGAGGAAAAGGATGTCCAGATCTTCTGCCATTATACAGTTTCAAAGAACCCTCTATTTGGTTCTTTCGTTCAGACCTATGATATTCCAAGAGAGAATCTTCATGATGTTAGGNGGGGGGGGAGAGAAGAAACCCTCAGCGAGACTTTAGATCTAGCCCGAGTTGATCATGAAGCTTCCTACCTCTTGAATAAGTCGTTGCGATGATTTGTGTCCTCGTCATTTCCCTTCCCGTGGTGTTTTCCTGGGGTCTTTACCAGGGTTCAATTTAATGCCCAATCGATATGTTGTGCCAACCATTGAATCAATGTAAACTTTGTGTACCTTGCAAATTTCCTCTAGGGGGATAGATCGCAGTTCCTTCCTATTGTAGGATTCCTCTAGCTTTTCTAGGTCAATGTTAGCTAGGTCTCTTTCATCTACCATCATGTCTGTGTCAACCCCTTCATTTGCAAATTGGTTTTCTTCCATTCGGGTTGGAGAACCAAGTTATGCAATCTGTTCCATAATAGGATCCTGAATCTTCTTTGTCTTACCTTTTGCGTTTCTTTGGTTTTCATGCTGATGGGGGTTTTCAACCTCTTGGGAGTCCGAAAACTGGTTTAAAATTTCAAAAGAGTTGTTGGTGGAGGGATTTTTGCTCGATCCTTGGCCTATTTTTCTGGAATTTGGTTTCTTTTGTCTTGGTACCTAGGTGAAGCTGTCCTTCTGTTTATTGTTCTCATCCTCCGATGGTCGTGCTGGGATATTTAGAGGACAGTCCTTGAATAGATGACCATGCTCATGACACTTCCTATAGTGGAAGGGTATATGCTCATGGTCTATGGTTTGTATCCATTCTTCATCCTGGTAATTCAATGGTTAAGGATCCCGACAGGGATTTTGAGACATTCATGTAGACATAGATATAAGCATATGAGGTGTACCTTCTCTGATGGGTAGCCTCTGAGGATTTGACATACCCACCCAGGGTGTTGCCAATGGCCGTGAGGATTTCTTCCAGCCAGAATTCCTGAGGGAGGGAGTGGAGGAGAATACAAATGGGCTCAAAGGAGAAGTCCTCTTTTTCTGGTCTGAAGCGGTTTGTCCAGAATCTTAGATATAACCCTGCTGAGTTGAAAAAATAGGAGCCATTTTCGAAGACTCGGTCTTTGTCCTCAAGATTGAAAAAAATAATTGTGAAGAAGCCTTTGGAGCTCAACTAAAGGTCATAATGACCTTTGGGGTTCCACCATGTTTTGATTCAATGCATTAGATCCCGCTCAGAGGGCCAAAGGCCTAGAAATTTTCCTATGAGGGTGTGTTCCTTCATAAACTGAGTATTTTCTCCCACTCTTGTTGAGTTGATCACGTAACTTGGAGCAATAGTTTTCTATGGCTCCCATATGCGAGTCACTTTTGGATGAGAGGTTTCCGCTACCACATCCATGGCCTTACCAAACCTCTACTCATCCTGCAAGATTTATTCTTTGAGATAAGGTGACGACTCAAAGGTCGACCACTTGCTTCTTGCACCTAGTTGTTCATTAGCCACCACATTACTATATGAGGGGGCTTGTACCCCCTCCACCACTTCCATGAGGGTCTCTTAAATTGTCAAAACTTCACGGGCGCGACTTGCTTCAGAATGGGATCATAAGAAGAAGATTAAAAATCTAGTGTTGTGCATACAACAAAACCCTAGCTCTATTCCAATTAAAACCCATAGAAATATATGTATTATTTGTGTTTTATTTAATATTTTTTTCACTTAACCTTATTTGATAATATCTAATATCTAGCTCATTTTTTATTTAATATTTTTTTACTTAAACTTTATGTCACAACATCTATCATACTAGTCTCTATCATATTTAGAAAAAATCTTAATCATATATATATTATCAATGCTATATATAATCAATACTTTATAGTCCATGTGATGGGATAGATGTTGGTCATATAAAGTAACTTGAAAAAAATATTAAATAAAAAATTTCTATCATGTACAAAATATCTTAATCATATATATAATCAATGCTCTATATAATCAGTACTTTATAGTCCATGGGATGGGATAGATGTTGTCATATAAAGTAACTTGAAAAAATATTAAATAAAAAATCTCTATCATATTTAGAAATTTTTTTTATCATATATAATCAATGCTTTATAGTCCATGAGATGGAATAGATGTTGTCATATAAAGTAACTTTAAAATATATTAAATAAAAATAAATAATATTAAAAATATTGACATCTATCAAAGTAATGAGATAATCAATTTTTCAAAATGTAATATTTCTTAATCATTTAAGAAGTGCTTTGTAATAGATATATGTTCTCACATAAAATAAAAATAAATATTCGGCTATTGCCGTTGTTCTTAAAGAAGTTACAAACCATCTGCAATAATTATAAAGAAGTTACAAACCATCTGCAATAATTATAATTTTTAATCTTATTGCATAGATCTTCCTTTAGATAAACCGTTCTATTGGTATCCAATTAAACTTGGAGCACTATTTCACCTGTACGTATACAAACTGAAACTACAGCAACACACGCACTTTTTTTTTTATGCAGACATTCACGCTTAACCCGGTCACGGATATGATAATTTTAAAAGGCGTTGGCTAAATCTTTTATTTTTAGGTGTTTTTTTGGAATTTGTTTTTTGTCTTTTTTGTTGTTTAAATTGTATTTCTGAATATATAAATAGATTTAGCATGCTGAAAAACTCCTAAAACACTCGAATTATACAAACTTAACCACTCAAAACTACACATCTAACCATTCATCACCAAATTTCAAACAAAATCACACTGAAAAAGTTAACTAAAAACAATAAAAAAAATAAAATTAAAATATTTAAACTACCTACTGCATTTTAAATACATAAAATCATAATTAAAACCGACAAAGCGTCATATTTTAAACAATACGTAGATCTCTTTTATTCCATTTATATAGATACTTTCACCGTTGAAGAGATAATAAGGCAGGCAAATATACAGTGCCTATCATATTCATAGAAATTCAAACAAATTGCTATGAAATTACAAATACGGTAGATGTCATGCCACTAACGTCCTCCATGTCCGCCGCCACCGCCTCCAAATCCACGACCACCGCCTCCCCCGCCACCTCCCCCACCTCCTCCACCGCCGCCTCCTCCCTGACCCCCTCCTCCCCCACCCCCACCCCCGCATCCTGATCCAGGACCTCCACGCGCGCCTCCACCACCGCCACATCCAGGACCGCCGCCGCCACCACCACCAAAACCAGGCCCTCCACCGCTGAAAAACCCACCACCTCCTCCACCGGGTCCTCCTCCACCAGGTCCTCCTCCGCCGCCGCCTCTACCAGGTCCGCCTCCTCCTCCACCAGGTCCTCCGCCACCACCTCCTCCACCAGGTCCTCCGCCTCCGGCTCCACCTCCACCAGGTCCTCCGCCACCACCTCCACGCCCAGGCATGTTTACTAACTTATCACTACACAATTTGAGGTCTTCCACTGCACATGTATAAAAACGATCTATTTCGAGGCCTTCCACTACATATATATGTATATTGGCTTGCCCTCTTGCTCCTCTGTGGCGGTGCTGACTTTAAAACTCAACTACCATTCAAGATTGATTAATAGTTGGGACTAGTGGTTCAATTAAATCGACGAATTTAGTTCAGCTTCTCAATAACGGTCGACTTCCATTGCTCTTCTCAACAATAACGGTCGACTTCCACAGTTTTCAACAGCGGTGGGATAATGATACGTATGCAATCAATATCATTGGGCTAACCTCTAATTAAATGCCCCATGCTCCATGTGCGGCCGTTTATTTTATCATTTTGAGTTGTTAACTATGTTTGAAATCCAAAACCTTGATTTTACCATGTAAATTTTGCAATTTCAGCACCATGACCTTAAGAAAATGTGTTTCCTTATTTTACGAGCCTTTAAACGGATCCAAATTTGGAAATTGCAAATCGAACAATGTAGTGCTCAATAACTTCAAATCTAACACTATTGCTCTTGGAAATTGCAAATTGAACAATTTATTACTCAATAACTTCAAATCTAACACGGTATTGCTCAAGAACTGCAAATCCAGCTATCACCAAATTCTAACCAAGAAAAAAGCTGAACTTGTTTTGTTCAAAACCACAAATCCATCCATAACTAAATTCCGACCAAGAAAAAAACGATTTAATTAGCTTTTAGACGATGCCTAATTGTTAGGGATGGATTACGTGAAGGCGATAGTAATATTTCCCTGAAAAGCGTATGTATCTTTTTTTTTTTAATAGAGAAGTATAAGGAATAAAGCGTATATTTCCATGAAAAGCGTATGGTGGTCCTACTAACCTGTGATTACAATAAAACCCACTAAGAAGATATTTTCACGGATAGCAATATCCAGTGTGTTAAGCAGTATTCAATGATGTAGCAGGTGGACTAGTAATATCTAGTGTGTTAAGCAGCATTCAATGTGTAGCAGATGGATTATAAGTCTTCAAATTCAAAAGTAAATCAGATTTTATCATTTATAATCCATTTGTTATAGCATTCAATGCTGCATAACAGATTGAATATGGACCACTTATTTTCAGATTCGATGACCTATTATCTGGCAGTATTCAATACTGTCTAACAAATTGGATATTGACAACCTATTTTCAGATCCCATAACCTATTATCTGGCAGCATTCAATACTGTCTAGCAAACTGAATATTGAGAGACTATTTTCACTTTAAACTCATTTATTTACTCTCCATTGACTCTCCATGCAGTCTAGAAATTGAACCCCATTTCCCCAGCACCTTAACTATAAAAAAAATCTTTCCCTGACAAAAGTTAAGTTTACCTTTTTTTTTAATAGTTTTCATATATATTAAATTAAATATTTTAAAATTATAATTTAAAAAAAAATTAATGTATTGATATAATTATGGTTAAGAACATGTGTTTCCTTTTAAGAGGTCACAGGTTCAAATCCAGAGGGGAGTAGGGTATGTATACCTTCATAGACTTTACCAGTGAAATCGCTGAGCGGAGGGGGGTCCCTTATCCCACAAACAAGGGGGTCTCATACACCAATTTGGTGTGTTGGCTTGACTGTGACCTTAAAAATAGATTATTATTATTATTATAATTAATTTTATTTGTTTTGAAGGTTGGTTGTGAAAAATTAAAAATACATTTACAATAAATATTATGTAAACCTTTTTTATAAATAAAAAAAATCACCTATAATGAAGTGAAACAAGAGTTGCATGGCAGCTTAGTCCCTGCCAAATAGATTTGGCGGGGACTAATAATAAGAACACTACACCTAATCAATGTAATAAAATAACCACTTACCAAGTTACTTGGTGGATTGTTAAGTAATAAAGAAGCACACAATGCTAGATACTTCATTATGTATACATAAAGGCAACACATATAATAACTTGAAATGTTAATGACATCAATCATATCAACCTAGATCCATCTATCTATTAGGCTAGGAAGAATCAAATAACTTTAAATGTTAATGGCATTAATCATATCAATCTAGATCTATCTATCTATTAGGCTAGGAAGAATCAAAGAGAAATTGTAGTGTGACCTATCTATACTTAAATGATTAAAAATAAGATAAATCTAAATTTATTTTATTATTATTATTATCTATTAGGCTAGGAAGAATCAAAGAGAAATTGTAGTGTGACCTATCTATACTTAAATGATTAAAAATAAGATAAATCTAAATTTATTTTATTATTATTATTATTTTTCATTATTATGATCGTTTTTTATATTCACTTCTACCACGATTAAATATCTTACTCTGGTTCTCTCTTTCAGATATCCGCACGCCAAAAGGGCAGGTACCTGGGGCGGCGGGGGTCTTCACGGCACTTGCGTCAGCGATCGAACCCCCCTGGAAGTAACACTTGCGTCAGCGATCTTATCCGTGAACGCGATTAACACACGGCCGCGTGGGCCTGAAACAGTAGGCCAGGTAGCCGGGATGGTTGCCGTTATATGTCTCGTTCAGCGAGTCAAAAGCCGAGGAGGGTTTACATGTACTCACCGATATTTTTGCCAAATTTCCAAAATCCAATTGCTTGCTCTGCAAGGCTTGTGATTTCAGCACGGACCTCAAAACCGTTCAATTATGTCATAAAGACTTTAAATATCTGCTTTTTTGATTTAATGAATTGTCAATGATATAAGAAATTTATTTCAGGAGGAGTAATCAAGGAGCTAAATTGTCAAATCTATTAATTGTTTATACATTGAATGACGTGAAGCTTGCAATAACATTTGAAAGATATTAGCCAATCAAATGTTAGAATTTTTTTTTTTTATTATTATTAAAAAAAATACATATTTTCATTTCCTATGTTACACATTTGATATAAAACAAAAATCTAAAATCAACCATAAATTAATAGCTAGTCAACAATGAACTCATCGCTATTAATCCCTGGCCTTAGCAGGGACTAATAAGTATAAAAAATAAACAATACTCAAACCACAAGATATCCTTTATTATTATAATAATAAAAATATTCTTTAAACATGTTTATTATTATTATAACAACAAAAATTCCTTTAAACTTGTCTTTTTATTTTAACAAGATAAACATATTTGAGAAATTGTTTAAAGATATTCTTTACGAAAATAATCCCTTATTATTATAACAATAAAAAAATATCCTTTACATTTGTCTTTTTATTTTATATTTTCAACTTTGGGATTTTAAGGTAAGCACTGTCTTTAAAATTGAATCAAGGTTAGTTATGTAAACTCTTATATAGTTATGATTAGACAACCGAACCAATCAATATTTTTAAAGGAAAGTTATATATATATATATATATATATATATATATATATATATATATATATATTCAATCTCTACATTGGTTTTGTTTTACATTCTTTGAATAGTCGACTATCATTTGGGGTCTTACCATTAATTTTATAAATATTATTTTAATGTGTTTTAATTTCAAATTGATTCCCACCCCTAAATTTTTACTACAATTATATTACTACATCATTTCAAAACCATTAAATATTTACCTAAATTTATATTACTACATCATTTCAAAAATATAATAAATCACAAATTAATATTTTATAATATCTAATAAAAATTAATATTTTATAATATAATAATAATTTTTTTTTATATATACCAATAATATTTATTTATATAAATATAAAAATAAAAACCTTTCACTTTATTGACTTCACCCATTCACTTTATTGAAAAAGTTCAACACGTAGTAAATGCTTTTGACATCTCATATAAAACAATTATAGTGCAAGCATCTATAAGTTATGCTTTTGATATCTCATATATCTTATAGAAAACAATTATAAAAAAAATACATAATTTACAATATGGAAGCAAACAAATTCATTTCATCTCATATATCTTATATAAAACAATTATAAATTTTTTTATAAGTTACACTGCAAGCAAACAATTTTTTTTTTTTTTTTTAAATAATTATAAAGCAAAAATTCATAAATTATAATAGAAACAAATAAATTTTCATTTCAATTTTGTGTTTTTTTATTGGAAAAATTGCATTGTGAACATATTATTTGCTATAAATTTAAACAAACATATTGTCTCATTTTTATTTTTATTTTTATTTTAAATATTTTTGTTTTTTAATTTATAAGTTTTGTAAAATTTATTTTTTAATTAGTTAAATAATGATAAGACTAATTTTATTTATTTAGTTTTATTTATTTAGTTTTGATATTTTTTAAAAAATATATATAAATAATCTAAAATTATTTGGTTTTGATATTTTTGTCTAATAAAAAAATATAAAATATAAGAATTTTCTTAAAATGTTATTTTGTATTTCACAATTTAGTATAATGTCATTATTTATTTAATCATAAACATATAATATAATAATGTTGTTATTTTTTATGTTAAAATTAATTAGGTGATATTAGATAGCTTTGAGAATTTCTTACTTAAAATTTTAAAAAAGTAGTATGTTTTAGTTTCTAGTTTGATCATACTTTGGAGTGTTAGGATTAATATGTGACAATTTGTATTTATCAATTTATTTTAAAAAGGTTTTGAAGAGTTCATTGTCAATACTTACTAACATTGAGATATATTCAATTCACTTTTAAAGACATGAAGTAGCCACTACCACTTCTCTTTTATTTTTAAGTTATGCTTAAGTAATACATTATTAAAAGTTGCAAATGTTTCATAATAACTTTAACTTTTCACTTTAGACTATAAACTATTACTAAATTAAACATTTCTAAGAGGTAAGTATAAGAAGCTTTGCTAATTTCACTTGTTATAATAAATTTTTCATTTAAGGAATTGAAAGAAACACCAAGCATGTTTGCCAAAAACATATGGCATGGATCAAATATAGGACATGAAGGACATGCCTAAGAAGCTTTATGGCTTTTATACTTATTATTTTTTCAAAGAAATTTAAAAGGAATGCATAGAATCATTTTGTCTCCAAAAACTTGGTCTCCTTTCAATGAATGACTCATTCAAACTTTGATAAAAAAAATTCTTTATACTTATTTATTGTATGTATAGAGATTGCCTTCTCTTAATGCACTAGTTTGAAAGAAGCCTTCACATTCTATTACACTTAAAATCCCATGTTGTAACATCCATGTAGCTCAAAATACCACTACATTAGTCATGGGTAATGCACTACTTAATCCTCTACCCAATTTCTCTATTACACTTAAAATCCCATGTTGTAACATCCATGTAGCTCAAAATACCACTACATTAGTCATGGGTAATGCACTACTTAATCCTCTACCCAATTTTTCTAGATGAGCATTTGTTTAATATTATAATGAGTCTTTTGTTTAAGACATTGAAACAATGACAACTAACATTCCCGTCCATTAGTAGCTACATTTGGCCATTAGTACCTACATTTATCGCTTAGTGGTTTCGAATCGAATGGGACTAGTGGATCTATTGTTGGGTCAAGATCAAGCCATGGTGAAACTTAGTGCCACCAAATTTGGAGGAAGTTGGAGGTTGCAATCCAGGAACATATATTAATCATTTGAATTTTGATTATCTGAATCTGGTGAAAGGGAGTTTTGAATTAAGTTAATATTCCTTAGGAAACCGAGTTTTGAATTAAGTTAATATTCTTTAGGAAATCTAGTTCTGATCAATTTTCTCGGAGTTAAATGACAATTCAGAGTCTACAACATTAAAACCATTCAAACAATTAATCAAACTTATCATACATCATGTTTCTTAGTATGATGATGATGATGATGATTAATGTCCACTAAAATTAAATTGATTTATTAAACGATTAACTTACTTAAATATTTAATTTATCATGTAAATCATTTTAAGAAATAAGCTAAAAGAGATCAAACATCAAAGATAATATTAGAAAAAGACAAATACTATTAATAACTTCAAAAATTAAGTTAAATTTAAAGAAAAAAATGATTATAAAATTACAAACAATTGAATAGAAATATTGACTAAAGCAAAGATAATATTAAAAAAAGGCAAGTACTATTAATAACCCCAAAAGTTAAATTAGATTTAAGGAAAACGATCATTATAAAACTACAAACAATTGAATAGAAATATTGACTAAAGCATGGACATCATCCTTTAAACATAAATACTAAATCAATTTATTTATTATATTGTAATTTGTAACTTATACAATCTTGCTTTTGCTAATCAGAAAACTTGTAACACAGCTATAAGTTTA
>JZKD02S0085447.1:35596-51257 GCA_000966675.3 Picea glauca | reverse complement strand
TTTTTATCACTGTTATAAAATCATTCAAGAATATTTTGAACCAAAATCCGATGCTACTAAATGTCAATTATTTTTATCTTTGCTAAAATATAGAAGTTTGACTATTGTTAGGAGAATTTTAGGCATTAAAACAATTAAAAAAGTATAAACAAGTCATCATATTGTTAGAAACCTTGTAGATTATTTTTAAATAATTGATAAGAAGTCTCATTCTAAAGACCGCAATGCATCTCATTGTGTTTTGTCCTAGTCAATTGTTAGCAAGATCACAAGAAAACATCATTTTCTACAACAAACGTCTCACCTCTTGAAATCCAATGTCAAAACCCTTAGAAATTATTCTCATAGACAAGATAGCTTGAGACAGGTGCCCTAACATATTTGTGGGAATTTACTGGTAGGCTACCTCATTCTGACATGAAATTAATTGGAGCGGTTGAGGGACTAGTTCAAGATTTCTGGTATAAGAACACAAGGCCTTCTTCCAACCAAAAAGATGTACTAAAATTGAGAAGGGGATCTAGGGACCGTGAACCCCATATTATAAACTTTCTTGACATTACACAGACACAATTGTATGAGAGGTTTGGAACAATATATAGTGCACTTAACTTAGTCCAAATATCTTTCCATAAATGCAAGCCTTGGTACGTTCGAATAAACACAATTAGTAGCACGTGTTGTTGTAGATATCACATTGAGTATGGTTATTATTATAACACATATATATATATTTTTCATTTTTCATTTTTCACATAATACTCTTTTGCAGGAATGCCTAGTTATATTGTCGTCATTGTCATCTAGAGACTTTATTCACAGCATATTGTGTACAAGGGTAGAGGGTTTTACATTTTATCAAAAAGAGTGCTTAGATGGGACATGCCCCAGGTGCGGTGGGATGATATTACTGAGCAAGCACATCCATGTAAGCGATGAGTATGAATTGGGGAGGAAGGAGGTTGCTTTGCAAAGCTTTAAATATGTGACATATGATATTGATTGAGGACAGGAAAGAAAAAAGATGCAATTGGTTACTTCCCAAGTACGATTTTGTGACTTCATGAAGAATTCGTTGAAAAGAAATGACATTATGTTCAACATGTCCATGTGGCTCGATGGTAGGATGAGCATTTTAGAATATACAGAGATACATTTCTTGTTGGTATCGTGTAATCAGTGGTCGATTTTACTCAAAAATACACCTTTCAACTACAAAATGAGATTCAAAGCCAATATTATCACTCAGAGTAGGTTAGCATAATGGTACATATCACATAAAGGCATGGACCAGATAGTAATGAACAAAACAAAGTTACATTTAAAGAGTATCACTTCTACATAAGCGATGATCAATGCGATGACTTAGCCTACGTACACCATTATTTTTAGTTGTTATTCAATCACCTTAAGGAGAAGAACATACAGATGGATCAACATTGGATTTGGTTAGATGGTTGTGCATGCCAATTAAAAAATGCTCATGTATTTAAATGGTTTTGTATGTTGCACAAAAAATTAAAGGTAACACACATTTGGAACTATTTTGAGTCAGGGCACGGGAAAGGGGAGAATGATGGAGAATGATAGAGTTTTGTAAGCTCCCACAATTATATTTGGCCAAGGCCCATGTGACTACACTACCCATAAATTCCCGATACAATGTTCAAAATCGACCTCCTCTTTGGAAATTGTACTATGCTTCATTGACCACAACCTTAGTGCCGAAGATACTCCAAAAAATGGTTTTTCGATGGAAGGAATGACATCAGAGGGGACCCCTAGATGAAACTCGGTGCTCTAGATCCAATGCAATTGATGGTTTACCCATCCAAGTCCCGATTTTAGTTTTATCACGAGTTGCAACTCACCTCTTCAAGCCGTTTAGGGCCATGTGACCAATTTGGTCCGGCGGCATAAAATCTAAACCGAGCGGCATAACAGAGTTCCGTAAGATCTCGCAAGTCTATTTTTCCTAGGTCCATGCGACTACACTACCCACATATTCTTGACACAATGTTATTTAATATTGACCTCCTGTTCAGAAATTACACTATGCCTCATTGAACAAAACCCTAGTGTTGAAGATACTCCAAAAAATGGTTTTCTGGTGGATGAAATGACAATGGAGCCCCCCCCCCTAGCTCAAACCCGGTGCTACGGATCCAATGCAATCAACATTTCACCCATCCTTGTTCTAGTTTGAGTTTTATCATGAGTTGCAACTCGCCTCCTCAAGCCATTTAGAGACATGTGGCCAATTTGGTCCAGGGACATAAAATCCAAACTGAGCAGCATAACAAAGTTCCATAAGATCCCACAAGTCTATTTGTCTCATGCCCACATGAATACACTACCCACAAATTCTAGACACAATGTTCTTGAAAATTGAGCTCCTCTTTAGAAATTGCATTATGCCCCATTGAGCAAAACATTGGAATTCTTATGCAAGTACTTTTATATAAGATATATGGGATAACAAGTTGTAGAATTACATGCTTAATGAATCCTTTGATTGTAATTTTATGTATTAAACTTTTTCATTTAGTACAAGAATTATTTACATATTAAAGTTGTCCATTTATGTATTAAACTTGTTTATTTAGATATTAAACTTGTTCATTTAGTCAAGGCATGACATGGAATGGCATGAAAAGTGAATGCAAGGCAAGACATGGAAAGTGAAGGAAAGACATGAAAAGTGAAGGCATGGAAAGGCATTGTATGGCATGGCATGGCATGGCATGGAAAGGCATGGCATGGAAAGGCAAGGCATGTAAATACATGGCATGGCATGGTATGAAAATGCATGGCATGGAAAGGCATGCAATGGTATGGAAAGGCATGGCATGGAAAGGAATGACATGGTATAGAAAGGCATGATATGGAAAAGGAAAGGCATGGAAAGTGAAGGAAAGGAAATGAATGAAATGGCATGGGATGGAAATGCATGGTATGGAAAGGCATGATATGGAAAGACAAGACATGGCAAGTGAAGGCAAGGCAAGGCATGACAAGGAATGGCATGGAAAGGCATACCATACCATACCATACCATACCATACCAAGGAAAGGAAATGAAAGGCATACCATACCATACCATACCAAGTCAAGGAAATACATACCAAACCATACCATGGCAAGGTTAATGCATACCATTTCCATTGCCAATGCATACCATACCATACCATACCATACCATTTACAATGCATACCGTACAAAGAAATGGCAAGGCAATGCATACCATAACATACCATACCATGCAAAGCAATGGAAAGGAAATGCATACCATGCCATACCATACCAAGACAATGCATACCATACCATACCATAATATTTCCAATGCATACCATACGATGGCAAGGAAATGCATACCATTTCCATTTCTAATGCATACCATACCATATCTTTTCCAATGCATACCATACAAGGCAATGGTAATTAAATTCATACCATACCATGCAAGGCAAGGGAAGGCACACTATACCATACCATACCATGCAAGGCAAGGCAAGGAAATGCATACCATACCATACCATACCATGGAAGGAAATGTCAAGGAAATGCATACCATACCATACCATACCATACCATGCAAGGCAAGGAAAGACAATGGAATACCATACCATACCATACCATGCAATGGAAAGGCAATGTATACCATACCATTCCATACTATACCATACCATGCAAAGCAAGGCAAGGCCATGCAAGGCAATGACAAGACAATGCATACCATACCATTTCCAATTCATACCATAAAAGGAAATGACAAGGCAATTCATACCATACCATACCATACCATGCAAGGAAATGGAAAGGAAATTCACACCATACCATACCATATAATGCATACCATACCATACCATACCATACCATGAAAATCAAGGAAAGACCATGCAAGGCAAGGAAAAGAAATGCAAGGCATGACAAGGCATGGCAAGGCAAGGAAATACAATGCAAGGCATGGAAAGGCAAGGAAATACAATGCAAGGCATGGAAAGGAAAGGAAATGCATACCATACCATACATACAAGGCAATGCATATCATACCATTACCATACAAGGAAATGGTAAGTCAAATCATACCATACCATGCAAGGAAATGGCAAGGAAATGGCAAGGAAATGCATACCATACCATACCATACCATACCATTCAAGGCAAGGCAAAGCATACCATACCATACAAGTCATGGAAAGGCATGGAGAGGAATGGAAAGGCAAGACATACCATACCATACAATGCCATACCATGAAAGGAATGGCAAGGCAAGGCAAGGAAAGACAAGGCAAGACAAGGAATACCATACCATACCATACAAGGCAATGGAAAGGAAAGGCATACCATACAATACCATACCATACCATGCAAAGAAATGACAAGTCAAGGCATACCATACCATACCATACCATACCATGGAAAGGTAAGGCAAGGCAAGGCATACAATACCATACCATACCATGCCAAGGCAAGGAATACCATACCATACCATGGCAAGGTAAGGCAAGACATGGCATGGAAAGGCAAGGTATGGCAAGTCCTTCATGGCATGGCATGGTAAGGAAAGGCAATGCATGACATGGTAAGGAAATGCATGGAAATGAATGGTAAGGAAAGCCATGGCATGGAAATGCAAGGCAATGCATTGCATGGCATGGTAAGACATGGAAATGAAAGGCATGCAAAGGAAAGACATGGCGTGGCAAGGCAATGCAAGGGGTTGATGTCTTGAATATCATAGGCATGGCATGGCATGGCAAGAAAAGGCAAGGAAATGGCATGGAAATGATGTCTTCAATATTCTAGGGTTGTTATGTGCCATGGAAATGATGTATTGAATATTATAGTGCTTGATGTCTTGAATATTCTAGGGTTGTTATGTGCCATCTTGGGAAGCTACATGATAATGGAATGGATTGGAAAGGCATGGAAATGTCATGGCATGCCATGGAATGGATTGGAAGTCATAGAAATGATGTATTGAATATTATAGGGCTTGATGTATTGGAAATTCTAGGGTTGTTATGTCTCATCTTGCATTTCAGCAAACATTTGTTATCTAAACCCTAGTTTAGGCTTGCATTTTCAGCCCCCATTCATTTAATGATTAATTGTGTTAAGGGTTTTTATATTTATCATGTTGTAATTTAGTTAATATAATTTATTGGCTTGGTGAGGGATGGAAATGTTATGGCATAAAAATGGAAAGTTATATTTATTTTTATATAGGTTAAAATGGGAAACTACATGACAAGGCATGGGAAGCTACATGGAAATAGCATGGCATGGCAGGACATGGAAATGGCATGTCATGGAAATGACATGGCAATGTAATGGCATGGAAATGGAATTCCAATGGAATTCCATGGCATGCGTTGGAGAGGCATAATCAATGGTCGAGAAAGGCATGTCTTTGTGATTGTTAATGTTACTCCTCTTTCTATGCTTGGTTTTAATTTTCGTATCAGAGAAATATTATTAGCTTTAGGGGGATGCATGACATGTCATGGCTCGGAAAGGCATGGAAATGGAATGGCAATGGTATGTCATGGAAAGGTTTTAAAATGGCATGGAAATGGACATGGCATGCCATGGAATGAATTGGAAAGGAATGGAAATGGCATGGCATGACAAGGCATGGCATCAATAGGTTTGTGGGATTGGGTTTGCGAGGGTCCTTTGTCTCCTTGTGTGATATAGCCCAAACATTGGGTAGGAATTTGAAATAAACTCTCATAGATGGTGAAGGAAAAGAATAATGGTTTCAAGTCTCCCTGGAGGAATTTTTGTATCATATCATTACTTTCTATGGTGTGTCATGAAATGTAACCTCAAAACATTTATTTGTAGGTGGAAAATGATACCCATTCTAATATCTAGTTTCCATGTGAACTCTCTTATTCTATTGATCAAAATCAATAAGTTTAGTGGACATCATGGAAGACTGAATAAATGTTATTAATAATTGATGGGTTTAACAAAATTTGCATATACCCACTGCACAATCTAAACAAACATGTGCATTAATGATTCCTTGACTAGTCATTTTGGCATTTATGAAGAGTTACACATAAATCAAATGATTTTATATATTTCATGCATAGAAAGAGGGGAATAATGTGCATGCCCTAGAAAAAAACATTGAGAATAAATTATTAAGTGATTTACAATTATGTAGAAGATAAATGATAAAATTGATTTCTATAATAAATTATTGTAATATGCCATTTTTTATGTCACAATATTTTCAAGTGACCACTATTTGAGTGTGGATTGTCATTGGATTTAGATGGAGATAATTTAGGAGGTATTACATATTGTTGGTTGTGATTTAGAATATGGATATCCACAACATTCATGCAAACAATTCAGAAGGAATGATCTATCGATGATGTATAGATACATGGTTGATTAGCAATCAATGCTACTTGAGAACCATTAATTGCATATGGATTTATCACTTAACAATATTTTCCACCATAATCTATTCCTTAATTCATAATTAAAGTATTTATAATCACTTTAGAAACAAATGAAGGGATTAATACACATAAAATTCATACACTTTAAAATTCATAAATTCATCAACCTATATTGTGGCCTCGATACAAAATTTTAGTAGTTGGTCAATCATTGACCATTTCCACCCTCACCACTCTCAGAAGCATCCTATAAATATATCTTTCTTCTCTTGCTCTAGGATGCACCTCGAGAGGTTCTAGGCCTGGGCATGCTTCGACGCTCTGGAGACTGCACAAAGAATAAGTATTGTTATAAGTTTTTTTCATCAATTAATTAATAGACAAGGAAAATGATACTTTGTAATTTAACCTAAGACAACTCACCACATATGAAACTGTAAATATTGAGGGTGTTACCCTCCTCTGCAACCCCAATCTCTCTACAATGCCACCCTGCATCAGTTACAAGGATCAAGTCAAGAAAATTAAACAAATACGAATAAAAACAAATTCATGAAACATAAAAAATTATCATCAATGCATTATCTCATCGTTAATATCTTAAGAATCAATGGATATTCATTGGAATATGGAGCACTATGTTGTACAACCTGCTCCGAGACATCCTCTAATTTCTCTGTCGATGGGGCCAAAAGTGGTGGTGGGGGTGGGTGGTAGACAGGTGGGCTATGATGGAACCTCACATGATGTAAAAGTGATTCCAATGCCCTAGGCCTAAAGAAAGGCAACCCAGAAGCAATGTCCAGGTTCCCAAGTGATGCAATACTGCTATACCTAGCAAATATATCGACGGCCTGCATACATATGAATACAATTGAATTATTATTACCAAATAGTAAAATTCAAAAACATAAACACAAACAATTTGAGAATTATATGATATTTAAGTTTAGACATGATATATGTGATGCTGGTGACTTTTCCATCCTAGATGGGCAATCCCTGACATCGTCTGGTGCCAAATCCTATAGAAACATGAGAACATATAAAAAATTTGAGGATGTCATAAAATAAAGAAATGACTATGTTTAATATATCAAATGTGATACATACTTGTGTGTACGGTGCACCCAATGAACATGCTACCTCTATTGTTGCATCAGTGGTGGGGATAAGCATTGATGCATCCATAGGCGTAGAGGGTCTGCTGCTGGGATGAAACAACTTCAAAACAAAAAACAATAAAATATCTATATAAATACACAAAATACAAAATAAATATATAATAATGGAGAACATAGAGAGGGTTAAGATACCAACCTCCTCCATGAAGCTATGTTGTCCATTGGGCTGTATAGGCCCATAGAGTGTCTACCTACAAGTTGAGCATCTATGAGATTCACATGGAAGGTTTCTATGTCCATGTTCCCTCTCCTCACTGTATTCTCCCATGCATGTTGATTCTCCAACCCTAGGATAAGAGTAAATGATGAGATGGATAGTTGTACAGGTTGCAAGCTATCTGGAATAGGAGGATGTTGGGCAGGGGGGTCAACCCTTCTCCTGGGGGGATGGGGACCTAACATGGGGTCGTGCCTGGCATGCTATTGGTCCTGTGTGGACCCTCGACCCACCCCATGGAAGTAACCAATGTCAAATTAGTTGACATGCTTACCCATAATAAACTCAACCCATAATTTCCTTAGAAAATATAAGGGAATCTCTCTGCTATTGTGGGGAGGTTTATAAAAAACCATATACCACCTATCCATCTAGTTTTATCTAATCTAAGGATGGATGTGTTGGTCAATGAAGATGTGTTTCCTGGTCAATGGTAGTTCTTGTCCATTTCTAGGATCCCTAAAAATAGACAATATTTGTTGTTTTGAAGTGCCCAGTTCTTTGACTTGGTTTCTATCCAAACCAATGTTGTAGTACTCGTACATTCTTTACCTATAATAAAAAATAGAGGTCAATTTCCCTTGGGTGCTTGCAATGAACTACATAATGATTTCCAAAGAAGTGGCCAAGGAGAGTCTACTAGGCTCTCTAGTCTCCCTTAATTTTTCCTCAAGGGTTCGTAATATAACCAAACCCTCATCAATTTCAGTGTTTACATTGCATGGTGGTGGTGGGTTGGGGTTTTGATCTTCTTGGTTTTATTTTGAAAGGTATAAATTGTCTTGGGGTTCCATTGTATTATATATGTTTCAATTTAAAATCCATGGTATGTAAATTAGGTTCCTTTTTTTTATTTAAAATACAACATTACAATTTTTTTTTTAATTTAGATGGTTGGAAGAAAAATACTAAATTGGATTAAAATTAAGAAAAACGTAGCATACCTGGACACAGTGGCAAGATCCTCCCTTTCTTCCTCCTCTCTAGCTCCACTATATTTTCCCAATGAGAGAAACATAAGCATGATTTGTGCACAATGGGAACAAATTGCACTTCATCCCTTTAAATAATTTTATCAGTAAGAACACGCACATGTTCTTAGGACCACACATGCATTCTTAAGATGCACACACGTTCTTAAGACCGCACAAACATTCTTAAGAATGCACATGTGTTCCTACCACTAAACCTATGTGACAATCGACATGGAGGTTTGACCATATCCAAACCTATAGGTATAGGAACGCGTGCGCGTTCCTAAAAATGCACACGCGTTCCTGCGAATGCAAGTTATTACTCATGCCCTTGCTAATTTTCCAGCCACAAACTTCTTGCACTCACCCAAATAATTGATATTGCAATTATATAAATAGTTCAACTTAATTATCACATCAAAACCAATAGTTTGTGAAGGTTCATTCAAGGAAAGGTTAAGGTCCAGACTAATGGGGGAGAAGTTTGTGTGAGGATCAACAGAGTGGAATCTACTCGATTGCATTGACATGGTCCTTTAACTTTCTAAGAATAGTAGGTTGAGGTCCTTTAGGTAAGTCAATTCTCTCATAGATAGGTTTTGGTCCTTCTTCATGTTTATTATACTTATTGTTTTTTTTAAGGAAGTTTGAGATGAGCACACATAATCTTTTCATTTTTGAGTGCTTGGTCTCCCTTATTGTTAGGTTAATCTTGACTTAGTCCTAACGAGCCCATGGTATTTTACCATGGTATTAGCATGCGATGAATCCTTTTTAAAGGCTTGAAGAAATCCATTGTAAAATTCCTTGAGTGACTTGTTCTTTGTCTAGCTTGGCTAGATTGGCTAAGGCGAATGAATATATATCATTGAAAGTTGGTTTCTCGGTAAAGTATTTCCACATTAAAAACATCTCTTGTTCATTTTTTGATTCCTTTGTGATTTTTAATGCTACTCCTCTTTCTATACTTGGTTTTACTTTTGGTATCAGAGAAATATTATTAACTTTAGGGGGACGCCTTTATTGCTAAGGGTTCGACTTGTTTTTGATAGAGTAAGTTTATCTTGGGTCTGTTATAAAACTGGTTTCAATTTTGTTGTTCTCAAGGGTGAAAATGAAGAATACATAACCCCTACTATCTTTGTAAAAAAGAAAATGTTATGGCATCAAAGACTGAGACATATTGGAGAGAATGGCCTTTGAGCATTACATGGTAAAGGTATGTTTTATTGCACATTAGATTTCAATTTGTGTGAACATTACATATATGGTAAATGAAGTTAGGTAAGATTCTCATCTAGTGCTACAAGAGAAAAGGGAATATTAGAGTTTGATACACAATGATATGTTTGGACATGTGCATGTTCCATGATTAGGTAGATTTTTGTACTATGTTTCATTTGTAGATGATTTGTCAAGGAACACATGGATTTATTTCCTTTGAAAGAAATATAATGTATTTCATAAACTTAAAGAGTTTAAGGCTCTTGTAGACAATGAGGAGGAGAATAAAATAAAAGGTGTTGATGATATATAATGGTTGAGAGTTCCGTAGAAATGAATTTTGAGAAATTCTGCAAGAAGTGTGGAATATAAAGTGTAACATACCCAACCACAAGGCTGGGCCACGCTACTCAAAATTCACTTCTTGGACTAATTCAAAATTCCGATACTAATTAATTATCAAGAAGCATGAAACATAAACATGCAATAATCAAGATTCATGTTACACCATAAATAAATCAACCATATGCCGTGCACAATAATAACTAACAAGCAGGCATAGAATAAACACATCATATCTCAGAGATAACAATTAATGCACAACAAAAATAAATACACAAGAAGATAAAACCATGATAGAAAGAACTTATCTTTAACAAAGCCAATCACCATTTGGATGCAGAATAAGGATATTCCACCCAACCTTAGACATCGTTGTTCCAAGTCTCAACAACAGGTCACCCCCAAGCCAAGGCTATGAATTGACAAAGATGAGTTTCAGAATGACACTCATCTCCCCAAACAAATTAATAATCAAGCTCTCATAGGTTTCTCAAACACACAACAAATATAGTATACCATCTCTCTTCCCCTTTAGACTGCACCACCCAAAGAGAATGAACCCCCTTCACTTCCACACAATCCCTAAGGATATCCACCTCTTTCGATGGCTCCAATGATTTTGGTCAAGAAATATCAATGCTATAAATGCTCAGGATTATCAATTGTGGACAATTCTCTCTCAACTTCCATTATTCTCATGCCCACATAAATCCCTCCCTTTTTGGAATAATCAGTAATTAATTATATCCAACCAACCTTGGTTGCTTGACTTCAACAATTCATTTTCCTTTCCCCATGCATAAACATGAATGAGAAGAAAAGTGAAGTCGAGAGGAACAACAAAAATGAAATTTGAGTAAGATTGAATGGCCAACCCCCAAGACAATCAAGAAAAGGGATTAAATATCAGAATCGTAACGTGGCATTCCCTCAAGAATCTCATACAATCCCCTCTTTCTCTCCAAAATTCCAAGGTGGGTAAAATAAAAATAATTTAAAAATGTAAAGTTTTATCCCCTCATATTTTCCCCTCTGTTATGGAATCATATCCCACTATAACTCTTGTTCTTTTCTGTCTTGCAACCAATGATGTATTTTATTAATAACAATGTTAAAATAATTACATTTCCTAGGAACTTTGACCCCTTTTAATTGTTCAGGAACTCCGACCTTTAATCAAATAAAAAAATACCTTATTAATATCGGGACTCAAAACTAAGGTATTACATTCCCTCCCCCTTATTTTGGCATTGTCCTAAGTGCATATACAAAATAGAAACACAAATTTAAAAATTATTCAGAGAGTTGTAGGTACTATGCCCCCCTAGCATATTCATGCTCCCATGTAACATCTTCAGGACTGTAACAAGTCCAATGAAATTTTACTAGATCTATGAATCGATTCCATAGAACTTTGAATTTTCTATCCAAGATGCACACCGGTTGACCTAAAAGTATCCTTCTAGATCCACCCGAATCAAATTCCAATCAATAACATGGTTAGGATCATGCACATACTTTTTCAACAAAGAGACATGAAATACATTATACACATTCATGGAAGTAGGAAATGAAAGAATGTATGGAACTGACTCTATTCTATCCAATATCTTAAATGGACCACAGAATTTGGCTGTTAGCTTTGTACAATTTCCCAACTTCAATGCGATATTCTTGGGATTGACTTTCAAAAGAACATGCTCTCCCACTTTAAATTCTCTAGTTGTCATGTTCTTATATGCATATGATCCAGATTATTTTCCGAACGAAATGCAAGAAGACAAATTAAAATGAAATACTCATGAAAATTTCCAGAAACAGAGAAATACAACGATACTTGATTTTTATTAATGAAAGAATTGTAAAGAGACTATAAAAATATAGAGTGCAAGACTCACTGTAATGGTGGCAACTTTATCTCTGAGAAGAGATGTTACGACTATGCTCATTCTCAAGAAGATGAACAATGAGGCTTTGAAGGTCTTTTTATGTTAAACATGAATGCCAAAACCCCAGACATCCAAAAACGTAACCCTAGGAGATGAAATGCCAAAAGTCACGTGGGCCCTGTTTGGGTAAGTTAGTACATTAACTTCTCGGGGTCATAAATTTTTCATACGAACTACGTTTTAGGTGCGTAATATCCCGTTGGAAAGGTCTTTTCAAGAACTATGCATTATGCCATTCATCTCTGACTTTGTCTACAGTTTGACTGTGGCATGCCAAAAAAACAATGTTTAGGTCCCCAAAATGGACCTGGAAGTACAACAAGATGTGTTGACATGAAAATATACAAAATAAGCTACTTGGATTAGGTGGGAAGCCACCAGTATCAACCTGGAATATGTGTAGGGATTTAGACAACCCTAAAAGTTTAGAACCCACAATTACAAAGAAGTACAAAAGAACGTGCTAAACTAAAAGCTGAAAAGAGGAGCCAGTTGGAATAGGTGGGTGGCCACCAATATCCACCTGGATCAATCCTCCCCCCTTAGGAATCAATGGTATCCATTACGTTGAGTGCCCAGTGAAGAGGGGAAAGCATTTTCTGAATCTAAATATTGGTGAGTTGCGTACCTTGTTGGAGAAGTTGTGCTGCTTGGCTTGTGGAAGACTGTCACAAACCTGTTGCGGGAGGGGTTGAATATGTTCCACCAACCTGTTGTCTCTGGGTTTGATGGGGCATTTTGTAGGCACCATTTTAGGTGAAGACACAATATCTTCTTTCTCTTAGACAAACTGTTTTTGTTGGATAGAAGGTGTTGAGGTTGGAGTGGTTGTAGTGGTCTTTTGTATATCCTTTGAACATACTTTGAAGAGGATGAATTTTTCAGTATGAGAGATTACCTTGCGGCACTGTTTTGATGGAGAAGTAGTCGGAAATACCTCTAGTATCCTATAGATATGACTTCCCAAAGTAATAATGAAACTACGGGGTCTAGACTCATAGACAACATGATGTTTCCACATATATGGTTGGCCCTGGTGAAGCCACCCAATGTTGTATGGACGCGGGTGTGGTGTTTTCGAAAACCCCAACTATTTGACGAACTTAGTTGAGATGAGGTTCTTCTAGCTAGCACTATCAAAAATGAAATGCAATGGGGTTCCCTTCACCCACATCTGTGAATGGAAGAGGCACTCCCCCTCTTTAGGATCTACTGGTTCATTTGGTTTAATTGTTGTGGTCATGATAGTAGAATTGGGGTGTGCATCGATGATCTGTCTGTTTTCAATATTTTCTGTATTGTATTTTGAATCAGGGTTTGGATCTGTGTCTTTGACCTCGACCACCAATTACTGTTTTGAGCGACATTCATCGGTGTTGTTCTAGGGGATTTTGTGGAAGTCACAACACTTCCCAGTGTCATTCTTCTTCTTTCCTTTACCCTTCTTATCCTATGTCTTGGACTAATTTTGTAGAGGTTGTTGGTTAGGGATGTATTTACCATGCTTTGGATGTTGCATATTTGCAGACCCGAATTCCCATTTGTTCTGGTGCCTAAATTTCTGCTCGATTTTGACAACATATCTATAGACAACTCCCAATCATGAGATGTTTAGGAAACCCATTTCGGTTTGGATGTACCTATGTAGGGACCCACGATATTTCAGAAGAAGATGATGCTCAAAGTATTTGATACACATCATGGTGCGCAAGGTATGGAAGTTATTTTTGAACTCAAGAATTGTTTGGTTCTTCTCTTGCCACAGTGTGGTCCATCTCATGTACTGGTCTTCATAGTTATCAACATGATAGTACTGTTCTTTGACTACATCCACAAAAAAATACCAAGTGGGATCGACCCCATATCTTCCAGATGCCTTTGTGAAATTTTTCTTCTAGTAAGTTTCCCTCCAATGTTTGACATGGGGGGGAGCCTTGAGGAGTGCGAAGGTGATCTTTTCCCTGTCAGAAAAATTTTGAACGGAGAAATAACCTTCTAATAGAATTAACCATTTTTCTCTATCTGACCTCAACTATGGGATTATCAAAATTAACTTGTTCCTTGAAGGGACAGGTTCCCCCAAGATGACCGCTTGATGAAGATGTACTTGTTTCTATCGACATACATTGAAGGATGTGTGCAAAATTATCCATCATTTCATCCGTCTGTCATGCGAGATCTTGCTAAAGAAACATGTTAATATAATATTCTGCTCCGTCATTTTTCTTTTCTACCACCATTGAGTGTTTCTTTGGCATGCGATAGTGATTGTTCTCAAGAGAGACAAGCCCGAGACCCAAATGGATATACTCGGACCTCATCGGGGATATGTGCTGAAAAAATGATCAAGAGCAGCCTGCTTTGATACCATTGATCCAGATTAATTTCAGAACAAAATGAAAGCAAAGAAATTACAATCGAATACTCATGAAAATTTCCATAAATAGATAAATACAACAATACTTGATTTCTATTAATGAAAGAATTGTAAAGAGACTGTAAAAATATAGTGTGCAAGATTCACTAAAATGGTGGAAAATTTATCTCTGAGAAGAGATGTGATGACTGTGCTCATTCACAAGAAAATGATTACAATGAGGCTCTGAAGGCCTTTTTATGATAAAAATGAATGCCAAAACCCTAGACATCCAAAAACCTAACCCTAGGAGATGAAATACCAAAAGTCATCTGGGCCTTGTTTGGGTAATTTAGTACATTAACTTCCCGAGGTTGTAACTTTTTCATACGATCTCTGTTTTAGGCACGTGATAGCTCATTGGAAAGTTATTTTCGATAAATACACATTATGCCATCAAACTTTGACTATGTCTATAGTTTTACTATAGCACACCAAAAAAACATTGTTTAGGGACCCAAACCGGCCCTGGAAGTACAAAAAGATGTGATGACATGAAAATATACAAAATAATCCAGTTGTATTAGGTGGGAGGCCACCAATATCCACTTGTAAGATGTGTAGGGCTTCAGAAAACCCGATAAGTGTAGAACCCACAATTACAAAGAAGTACAAAAGAACTTGTTGAAGAAAAAACTGACAAGAGGATCCAGTTGGAATAGGTGGGTGACCAGCAATATACACTTGGATCAATCCTCCCCTCTTAGGAAGAAATGGTCTCCATTGCATTGAGTTCCTAGGGAAGAGGGGAAATCATTTTCTGAATCTAAATCTTGGCGGGTTGTCTGCCTTGTTGGAGAATTTATGTTGCTTGGATTGTTAAGCCCTAATATTGGCTCATTACCCCTTAATTGGGGCATATTAGATTAGTAATGTTATTTATTACCCCTTAATTGGGGAATATTAGATTAGTAATGTTATTTTATTTATG
>JZKD02S0085436.1:0-15247 GCA_000966675.3 Picea glauca | reverse complement strand
GGGGGGGGGGTCCGGAATCACCCGTACGCCGTTGATCTGGGCGTGTTGATCTCTGTCGTCCAGATCCACTTGCTGTTTACCACAGGTGCGCTTGCGTTCCAAACTTAGGATAAGTGGGTTTTTAACCTACTCTTTTGCATTCTAACCCCCTTACAAGAAATATCGCTAACAATAATAAACACTGGAAAACCTCCTATGGAAACTTGACACAATCTCATCCTCTTGTTTATTAATTGAATAAAACTCTGAAAGAAGCAGACCAAAGGGCTTCTTCTCACCCCAAAATCTAAGGAAGGCCTCCCTCATTTCACCCCACGAGCTAATTGACTGAGGTGACAGATTCTTAAACCATAATTTGACCTTTCCTTGCAAGGATTGGGAAAAGGCTCTTAGGGTGACATCCTCATACTCAATCTCAAAAAGGTCTAAGAAATTTTCAAAGGCTTGTACAAGCTTTTCAGCTGAGAAATTTTCAATTGTACCATCAAATGTAGGGACTTGATTACAATGCTTTAAAGGGAAATCATGAAGGATATATGGAAATCTCAAGGGTTTATATCTTTCTTGTAACTTGGAAGGGACAGGGTTAAGTGAAGGAGAAGGAAATATATCAGTTTTGGATACAAAAAATCTACAAGACTATTCTAGGTTGTCATGTAGTTCAGATGAAGTGTCTTGGTCATGATCAACATCTACATGATGAGGAGGAGAATGAGAAGGTGAAGGTATATGTACACTTTGTAAGGAGGAATAAACAAAGGTGGAATCATTACCTTCATTCGAAGGAAACAAAGAAAGAAAATGAAGGAAAAACTTTTGAAAAACTTAGGAAATAACGAGATAATGTTGACAAAACATAAGAGTACTTTTTGAGGAAAACTCCAACTTGAGTACCTGATTTTTTCATACATTCCTTCCATATTTATTTCATGTGAGATCATCCTCTAGTGGAGTTTTTAAATATGATTGAAGCATGAGTGGAGGTTCTAGGTGAAAGGTACACAACCTTATTGTATTTGACTGTTGTTCACCTTCAACAATCATCTCCAGTCTTTGTCATTTCTCCCAGGGAAGATGAAACCTTCGTTGCACTCCTCCCCGAAAATGGCGCAAATATGTTAACACTTGGTATTTTCCTTGGGATGTATCAAGGAAACCCCAAGGTAACCATTTCAACCTACTTTAGACTGTATTTCTGACCTAATACAATTAGAGAGGGTTCTCTCAATAGCCAAAGGATTTCACACTCAAAGATATTCAATATTCACACTTAGAAGTTTAGATTTCTAGTAGGAACAATTTTTTTTTTATATAAGCTGGTAAGACAAACAAGAGGGGGTACCATTGGGCAATGGAGTCTAATCTAAATCTTAAAGACTTGTAGTTTCAACTTAGCTGAAATCTACTAACAATCTCTGAGGCATATCAAGTATTATGTTCATGAAATATGGATAAAGAATAGTAGAGGATAGGAGAACAAGACCAACACTACAGTAGAAGCATTAAAACAATGAATTTATATTGCATCTTTAGACAAGATAAAAAAAGAGTGACCACTGAAAATAGAGCACTAAAAGAAGGTGAATTATGAAATCAGGAAATCATTTAACATAACATAATACAATCTATGTGAAGATTCATTTACATAATGAATCTATGTCATGTAATCTTAGATCATATTAGGAAGAAGATCACATTATGAAAGATGAAAACAGGAAAACATGCTGGACAATAACACTCTAATGAATCTTAGAGAAGTAGCAGACCAACTCATGCATTCACTTGCTAAAGGATAAACAAATCATCTCATCATACAAAAGCCTCTCTCCAAATGAGAGTCCAACCTCCCTATCCTCTTGTACAATGAATATATATCCATATAGGTCCTTTCCATCTCACCGATTTGAACTCCAACCCCTTTCCCAAAATAGAAACAACTGCAAACATAAAATGACACGTTTTAACTGATTTCCTGCTTTTCAGGAGGCAAAATTCTGAAAAATAGGCTTCAAAACGCTACTTGTAATTCTCAAACCATAATATCTATGTAAAATATGAGAGAGGTGTTTGTATATAATATTTTTATAAATAAAAACCTCTCTCAGTTTCTTTATATTCATCTCTAGCTGGTTGGAATAGGTGTCACAAAAACATGTCTCAAACAGGAAATCACGAAAACGAAAAACATAGGGCTCAAAGATTCTTTTGAATMTCCCAATCCGTGACACCTGTGTGAAAAATGAAAGAGGTTAATGTTCATGGGTCYGTTCTTGACAATAACCTCCTTCATATTTTTAAAATTCATCCTTCTTCACCCGAAAATTCTCCTGGAAGTCAGCTGGTCAAAAGTATCARTTCAACAGTCTAGAACAGAGTTTCTGCAGCACATTCCGTAGTGCCACTTCTCTGTATAATATCTATCTAACCATAACACATTTTAAACAACTAAGATATTTTTTTGTTATTTGGTATGTTATGAACAAAAACCTCCTCCAATTTTCAAAAATACCTTCCCATTTGTTCATAACACAAGTTTTAAGTTAGTCACTCAAAACTGGCAGAAGCGTCCTTGCAAAATAACTCTGCGAAATTGGTAGCGCCCATTATGAATTCAACTATGTGGATTTGGTAGCGCCACTCCTCTATTTTAAGAAAGTATCCATTCAATTAAAATTTCTTTTTAATGCGTGCATGGATTTTATAACCTGTGTCTTGTGTTGATGATAGGCGTGCTTGGCTCTTAGTCTTGACGCTTGAGGAAGTCGGGGTTGTGGAATCTCTTAATTCATCAGTGCTACAAAATAGATCGTAAAAATAACCAAATTTTCTAGTGAAAATTATTGTGCTAACACATGATGCTCGTATCACATATGCTCTGCAACTCTTATTAGTTTTACTTTACATGCCCCGAAGTGTACCCATCGCGCAGATGTGCTGCAAAAATATTTGGCTTTCTGTGAAGCCTCCAGTCACCATGGATTCAGTTTCCCTTGGCATGATTCCATCTCTCACCCACACAATTATAAATTCGGATCCCTCTACATGTATTTTGTTCACTAGCCAAGTTTATTCTCTATCTGTAATTATTTCCGCGAGCCCTAAGATTCTCGTGGATGGAAATCCATTTTTCTTTTGTTGTGTCACAAACTCAGGTCAACCAAGATTACCGCTTTGGGTCCATGCTAAATCTGCTACGTGTAGGATAAATACACGTTGCACCATGAAAACAACTCAGTACATAAGGAAAGGCACACGAATTAGCATAAATGTGGGGCCTGAACCTCAAAACTTGATGTTTATTAATGAAGATCCAGACGTCAGAGAAGCATTTGAACAGGTCATATGCATAGTATTTTGTAGGAAAATAAAAGGGTTCAACGTGAAATTGACAGAGAAGTTTGCACTCAGGTTTGATAGGTTCCGCGCAATAATTGCGGGAGTCACTTTCTAGGTAACAGAGGAAACTTTGTCAACCTCCATGGAGATCCGTCCACATGGTGAAAGGTGGTCTAAAGGCATGCCTTTGGATGCGCTATGCTACGTGGAGTTGATCAAACCAGACTGTTTAAATGGGAAAGTTGAAGTAGGCGTTCCAAGTAGATATCTGCAGGAACCTTTTCGGAAGTTCCTGAGAGAGATTAGGAAATATTTCACTTGTGAAGGAAGGTTTGACATAATTCATCCATATCACATCATATTGTTGATGCATTTCACAGGGATAAGACCATTAAACTTTCCTTTCTTCTTGCACCAAAGCCTTTGAGAAATGGCAGACGGTTTCTGGGCTAATACAAATCAGCCTCAAAAGAAACCATATCATGTCTCGTTGATTAAATTTATGATAGTTAAGGAGTTGAGGTGATTGGGAAACAACTGGGATTATTTCTTACTCTCAGCTAACATCCCCAGGGACCCCAAAGGGGATTCCCCTCTATTGGAGAAAAAATTAACATCTCACCGCGCGGAGGCGGAAATAAGAAGGACCGCGGAAGAAGGAAAGACATTGGTTTCCACATCTTCCCAACAACTAATACTCCAGAAGAGGGGCAAGCCAAGAGAGAAGAAAGAGACCGGGGAGACCCAGGTCTCGAAAGAGCCATGTGAAAAATGGATTGCCGAAGAAATACATTGGTTGCCACATATTCCCAACAACCGATACTCTAGAAGAGGGGCAAGCCAAGAGAGAAGAAAGAGACCGAGGAGACCCAGGTCCCGAACGAGCCGTGTGCAAAGTGGATTGATGAAGAATTACTCATGCACACCATTCAATTGGAACCTATCGAAGGTCCAAGTCGAGAAGCCTGCGACGGAAGGATAAGGCCATACACCGAATGCACAAATGTTGGAAAACCGTCACAACAACTTAAGCATGCACAACTCGTTATTGCTTAGCTGTACCAAGAGAACTGGGAATTGAGACAACACTTAGCATCAAAGACCCTCAAGGCATAAACTCCACAAATTCGAGAGGGAAACATGATGTGGCTCAAGAGATAGCTTAGGGAAGACCAAGATACAATCATCCAGCTGCGCGAAGCACAAAGGATGTCAAAAGAAATAAATGCAAAACACTTCAAGAAATGTGAACTGACACTGGAAAACGTTTGTGCAACTATGACCAGCATGCAAAAGAATCTTAAATGGAACACAGTTATGCAAAGGCAAGTAATGAATATGAAAATGCACAACCATTCTCTCAGGAGAATGTTGCGGATGTCCCAACTGCAGACGAAGCTAGAAGCATTATTAACCAACTCCATTTTTGTCTTCTCAGATGTGGCACTGATTTTGTCTCTTCGTGTTCTGTTTTTTACTGAGAAGTAGGGACTCTGACAGATACCCGTGTAGAAAAATATGACGTGCAACGATGGATTCCCATTTATTTAAAATGACAGGTGTGCATTGGACATGTGACAATTTGAAGAAAAGTGTTATTCCCTAATCGTGGTCATCATTTTGGAAACACCTACGAAAATCTGCAGTCTCCTGCCACATGCACGCACCAACAAATGATCATGCGATAGAAAGCAAGGCCATTATAGTGGATGGCATGAGTCTGATAGTCGTCCAGATACCCTATCAAAGGAAAAGCATCGACACATCACCTCCTAATGATGAGATCTTGTGGGTGATAGAACCGTCGTGGCAAAGACGAGCGATTATGGTGCGACTGAGTACAATCAGTTCCTATTTTTAGTTAAGCGTCGTATGAAGAGTCTTCTAGAAGAGAATAGTCAGAACCTAATTTCTAGGGATAGTAGTTAGAGCGTAGGGTAGCCCGAGAAGCACACCCTTTCCTATATATTTCATCATTTCAATGTAATTCGGGTTAGTTGGAAAAATGGTGTAGATAATGACTATTGAATGTAGCTTTTGAATTCGACTGAAACTTAATGCAAAGGTAATGAAGCTTTGATTGAAAGATTATAACTGTAGAAGTTTGATGTATTGTACTCTCTCTTTGCGTACGTGTTTTCCCGTGTTATTTATATTCATATCTATATTTTGTCTAAATCAAAACGTGATTTCGAATCTATAATTCACTGCGCGATGCTCTATATTCGTGCCATTTAGACGGATGTGATTCTTCTAAGTGAACTCTGAATTCATCCCCAACGATGATCTGAGTTGCTTCATGTGTTTTTCTCTTTCCACACACAACGATTTTTAACTAAAAGACTATTGCTTACTTAGCCTTTATCCTATCAAGTTCAGTCACTAACCCATTTGTTTCTATCATTTTCCTAAATTGACTCCATAGCCGAAGTTCATTCTTTCTTTCTCTAATAGAACCATAAATACTGTATAAAAGTGTTAAATCTAGACGATATCTTAAAAACATATCCTGTACAGAGACGAAGTCTCTAGAGAATATCCCTCTCCAGGTCGGAAAGGCTAGTTTCCATCCTCAAAGTTGGTTTGTAGGTTGCCTCTGTCATTCATTTTCTTAGTCGAACGAAGTTTACAGAGTGCTAACATTTTGGCGCCGTCATGCACAACTATCGACTTCTCGACCCTCGGAAGACAAGTTCGACTTGATGATGAAGACAATGGAGAAGTTGATGGAAAGAATGTCCGTGGGAAACAACCCCACCACCCGAGAACAACATGACCTCCAACCAAAAAATTATAACCTTAGAAGAGGTCCAACCCCGTAGACCAGTCAGAGGGAACAAAGAGACCAGGGCAACCAACAAATAAGGCCCCCGTTCCAAAACAATTACATGGATGAGGATTTTGATCAGATGTTCCAAGACCAAATTCATTGCTGCGATGACAAGGACACTCACATTTTCTTGATGAAGGGAGAAAATGACCAGTATATGAGTGGAAATGAGGATATTATTCTCGAAACCGATGACACGTTGTCTTGGGAAACATAGGAGTTCAGGAAAGGCTACCGCAATGCCATTATGTAGTTCCAAAAACAATACAACCTCAGGAGCAGAAAGGCGTCTATAGAACCACAACAGACAAATCCCATCAGGGAGCCTCAGGTAGATGCCCCTTCCACGAGCTAACCAGAGAAAGACAAACCTACCAAGTACATGACTGAAAAGGGAAAGTCAAAGGAAGAGGTTCCAAGGAAAGCGCCCGAAACAAGTCGGGAGACAGGCACCAAGGAGGTAGAAAGGGTATCCCCCCTTTTAACTTTGAGAATGAAATGGATAAGATTAAAATCTCCATCCCTTTCAATGAGCTCATCAAGAAAGGGGAGTATCGAGATTAGATTATTAAAATACTAAAAATGGGAGAGACTCTCGAGACCCTGAATGTCCAGGATGACTACCCTGCCATTTTGTTTGGTCTGCGTGTGGAGGAAACGGGCGATGCCGAGGACGTTACCCCATTCTATATCAGTCTCAAGGTCCATGACATGACCTTGCATAACACCATGCTATATTTGGGTGCGTTGCACAATCTCATGCCCAAAGTGATCATGGATGAGTTGGGTTTGGTCATCACCAGGCCTTATAAGAATATTTCTTCTTTCGATTCAGGGAAAGTGAAGTGTTTGGGTCTGATCAAAGATTTGGTTGTGTTGCTGGCCCAAATGCCTTCTAAGAATCTGGTTATGGACGTGGTCGTGGCCAATATACCCCCTAAATTTGGCATGCTATTATCCAGGTCATGGGCCGCGAAATTGAAAGGAACTTTGCAAATGGATATGTCGTATGCAACCATTCATGTCTTCATCCAAGAGAGACGGTTATATAGAGAAGTACTGTTGAAATACATGGTGAGAAGTAAGACACAATCGAAGAAACACCCTATCTACTCCATCGACACTGAGATCGGCTCCTCCATATTTTACAATGACCTGAGCTTTGAAGAGCAAGAACTGACATCTATCATGATTATTGATGATAAAGCTGCACAAAGAGCAACAGAGTGTGTAGACCCGAGGAACCGTGCAGAGAACGAGATGTGGAACATGAGTTTCGATGGGGCTGTTAGCAAGGAAGGAGCAGGGGCTAGTGTATGGATAAGTCCTCCCAAGGTAGGCACAAAACTCTGCTCGTACAAACTCGCCTTCGATTGTACAAATAACATGGATGAGTATGAGACATTGATCTTGGGTTTGAGAGTTTTGAAAGATTTGGGTGCAAAGAGGATAACAATGCATGGAGACTCCGAGCTCGTTATAAACCAAGTGAAAGGCATATACCAATCCAAGCACCCTAGACTAAGGGCGTACATAAACCTACTACTAGACCTCCTCGAAGAATTATCATAGTATAATTTATCAACCATCCCGAGGGGGCATAATCAAATTCAGGATGCCTTGGCCACCTCAACCTCAGTTTTTAGGATTCCCATTTTTCCAAACAGAAAGTATGAGATCGAAGTCAAACATAGTCCAACAATACCCAATAATATCAAGTATTGGTAGGTGTTTGAGGATGACAAACAGGTGGAGATATTTCTCTAGATGGACGACGAGTTTTCCAACATGAACATCAACGATGATTGATGTTGCGACGAAGATGAAATAACAACTACGCGCGGTAAGGATGACCCCTTTTAGAACTAGATAGCCAGGAGGGACATAGTGCAATTGAAGAACAATATCACCCCAAAGGGATTAGTTCCGTTGGAGGAGTTGTTTGATGAAAATGATGTGGCTAGAAATCCCAAGATCATGACGAACGATGAGGATGTCGAGGATTGTAACACTACTACATATGGGCAGATTATTCCATGAAAATTTTCCACTCTTCCACTAGTTTCATATTTTTTTTAAACATGGCGGATTTTTCGTCGATATTGCCACGAAATTTCGTCGCAATATCCACGATTTTTTTTTTTAAATCTAGTCGGGATTTTCGTTGCAATAGCGATGAACTTTTGTGGCAATAGAGACAGACATTTTTCCTATCTCATTGGTCGGTGTTAATAGCTAGTTGACTATTTGATCTATATATACGTGACTTTAAGATACCTTGTGACACAATTGCTATAGTTGCAACACTGTTCTTGGGTTTTGTTTGAGCTGTTTATTTTTTCCGTCACCCATCTGTTGAACAAATCCAATTCTCGATCTACATAGCTCGAATTTTGAACTTGTAAGGTTAGTATGTTATTTTTTATTGATGTACTCATTTAACTTGTAAATTTTTGTTCAAATGTCCACATTTCATTTAGCTTGTTTTTTCATTGATAATATATTATAATATGTGTAGTACCATATTTCATGTCTTTGGTTTTTGGATCTAGTTAGTATATTCTATGGAAAAGGGTACGTGGATNTTCAACAGTCTAGAACAGAGTTTCTGCAGCACATTCCGTAGTGCCACTTCTCTGTATAATATCTATCTAACCATAACACATTTTAAACAACTAAGATATTTTTTTGTTATTTGGTATGTTATGAACAAAAACCTCCTCCAATTTTCAAAAATACCTTCCCATTTGTTCATAACACAAGTTTTAAGTTAGTCACTCAAAACTGGCAGAAGCGTCCTTGCAAAATAACTCTGCGAAATTGGTAGCGCCCATTATGAATTCAACTATGTGGATTTGGTAGCGCCACTCCTCTATTTTAAGAAAGTATCCATTCAATTAAAATTTCTTTTTAATGCGTGCATGGATTTTATAACCTGTGTCTTGTGTTGATGATAGGCGTGCTTGGCTCTTAGTCTTGACGCTTGAGGAAGTCGGGGTTGTGGAATCTCTTAATTCATCAGTGCTACAAAATAGATCGTAAAAATAACCAAATTTTCTAGTGAAAATTATTGTGCTAACACATGATGCTCGTATCACATATGCTCTGCAACTCTTATTAGTTTTACTTTACATGCCCCGAAGTGTACCCATCGCGCAGATGTGCTGCAAAAATATTTGGCTTTCTGTGAAGCCTCCAGTCACCATGGATTCAGTTTCCCTTGGCATGATTCCATCTCTCACCCACACAATTATAAATTCGGATCCCTCTACATGTATTTTGTTCACTAGCCAAGTTTATTCTCTATCTGTAATTATTTCCGCGAGCCCTAAGATTCTCGTGGATGGAAATCCATTTTTCTTTTGTTGTGTCACAAACTCAGGTCAACCAAGATTACCGCTTTGGGTCCATGCTAAATCTGCTACGTGTAGGATAAATACACGTTGCACCATGAAAACAACTCAGTACATAAGGAAAGGCACACGAATTAGCATAAATGTGGGGCCTGAACCTCAAAACTTGATGTTTATTAATGAAGATCCAGACGTCAGAGAAGCATTTGAACAGGTCATATGCATAGTATTTTGTAGGAAAATAAAAGGGTTCAACGTGAAATTGACAGAGAAGTTTGCACTCAGGTTTGATAGGTTCCGCGCAATAATTGCGGGAGTCACTTTCTAGGTAACAGAGGAAACTTTGTCAACCTCCATGGAGATCCGTCCACATGGTGAAAGGTGGTCTAAAGGCATGCCTTTGGATGCGCTATGCTACGTGGAGTTGATCAAACCAGACTGTTTAAATGGGAAAGTTGAAGTAGGCGTTCCAAGTAGATATCTGCAGGAACCTTTTCGGAAGTTCCTGAGAGAGATTAGGAAATATTTCACTTGTGAAGGAAGGTTTGACATAATTCATCCATATCACATCATATTGTTGATGCATTTCACAGGGATAAGACCATTAAACTTTCCTTTCTTCTTGCACCAAAGCCTTTGAGAAATGGCAGACGGTTTCTGGGCTAATACAAATCAGCCTCAAAAGAAACCATATCATGTCTCGTTGATTAAATTTATGATAGTTAAGGAGTTGAGGTGATTGGGAAACAACTGGGATTATTTCTTACTCTCAGCTAACATCCCCAGGGACCCCAAAGGGGATTCCCCTCTATTGGAGAAAAAATTAACATCTCACCGCGCGGAGGCGGAAATAAGAAGGACCGCGGAAGAAGGAAAGACATTGGTTTCCACATCTTCCCAACAACTAATACTCCAGAAGAGGGGCAAGCCAAGAGAGAAGAAAGAGACCGGGGAGACCCAGGTCTCGAAAGAGCCATGTGAAAAATGGATTGCCGAAGAAATACATTGGTTGCCACATATTCCCAACAACCGATACTCTAGAAGAGGGGCAAGCCAAGAGAGAAGAAAGAGACCGAGGAGACCCAGGTCCCGAACGAGCCGTGTGCAAAGTGGATTGATGAAGAATTACTCATGCACACCATTCAATTGGAACCTATCGAAGGTCCAAGTCGAGAAGCCTGCGACGGAAGGATAAGGCCATACACCGAATGCACAAATGTTGGAAAACCGTCACAACAACTTAAGCATGCACAACTCGTTATTGCTTAGCTGTACCAAGAGAACTGGGAATTGAGACAACACTTAGCATCAAAGACCCTCAAGGCATAAACTCCACAAATTCGAGAGGGAAACATGATGTGGCTCAAGAGATAGCTTAGGGAAGACCAAGATACAATCATCCAGCTGCGCGAAGCACAAAGGATGTCAAAAGAAATAAATGCAAAACACTTCAAGAAATGTGAACTGACACTGGAAAACGTTTGTGCAACTATGACCAGCATGCAAAAGAATCTTAAATGGAACACAGTTATGCAAAGGCAAGTAATGAATATGAAAATGCACAACCATTCTCTCAGGAGAATGTTGCGGATGTCCCAACTGCAGACGAAGCTAGAAGCATTATTAACCAACTCCATTTTTGTCTTCTCAGATGTGGCACTGATTTTGTCTCTTCGTGTTCTGTTTTTTACTGAGAAGTAGGGACTCTGACAGATACCCGTGTAGAAAAATATGACGTGCAACGATGGATTCCCATTTATTTAAAATGACAGGTGTGCATTGGACATGTGACAATTTGAAGAAAAGTGTTATTCCCTAATCGTGGTCATCATTTTGGAAACACCTACGAAAATCTGCAGTCTCCTGCCACATGCACGCACCAACAAATGATCATGCGATAGAAAGCAAGGCCATTATAGTGGATGGCATGAGTCTGATAGTCGTCCAGATACCCTATCAAAGGAAAAGCATCGACACATCACCTCCTAATGATGAGATCTTGTGGGTGATAGAACCGTCGTGGCAAAGACGAGCGATTATGGTGCGACTGAGTACAATCAGTTCCTATTTTTAGTTAAGCGTCGTATGAAGAGTCTTCTAGAAGAGAATAGTCAGAACCTAATTTCTAGGGATAGTAGTTAGAGCGTAGGGTAGCCCGAGAAGCACACCCTTTCCTATATATTTCATCATTTCAATGTAATTCGGGTTAGTTGGAAAAATGGTGTAGATAATGACTATTGAATGTAGCTTTTGAATTCGACTGAAACTTAATGCAAAGGTAATGAAGCTTTGATTGAAAGATTATAACTGTAGAAGTTTGATGTATTGTACTCTCTCTTTGCGTACGTGTTTTCCCGTGTTATTTATATTCATATCTATATTTTGTCTAAATCAAAACGTGATTTCGAATCTATAATTCACTGCGCGATGCTCTATATTCGTGCCATTTAGACGGATGTGATTCTTCTAAGTGAACTCTGAATTCATCCCCAACGATGATCTGAGTTGCTTCATGTGTTTTTCTCTTTCCACACACAACGATTTTTAACTAAAAGACTATTGCTTACTTAGCCTTTATCCTATCAAGTTCAGTCACTAACCCATTTGTTTCTATCATTTTCCTAAATTGACTCCATAGCCGAAGTTCATTCTTTCTTTCTCTAATAGAACCATAAATACTGTATAAAAGTGTTAAATCTAGACGATATCTTAAAAACATATCCTGTACAGAGACGAAGTCTCTAGAGAATATCCCTCTCCAGGTCGGAAAGGCTAGTTTCCATCCTCAAAGTTGGTTTGTAGGTTGCCTCTGTCATTCATTTTCTTAGTCGAACGAAGTTTACAGAGTGCTAACATTTTGGCGCCGTCATGCACAACTATCGACTTCTCGACCCTCGGAAGACAAGTTCGACTTGATGATGAAGACAATGGAGAAGTTGATGGAAAGAATGTCCGTGGGAAACAACCCCACCACCCGAGAACAACATGACCTCCAACCAAAAAATTATAACCTTAGAAGAGGTCCAACCCCGTAGACCAGTCAGAGGGAACAAAGAGACCAGGGCAACCAACAAATAAGGCCCCCGTTCCAAAACAATTACATGGATGAGGATTTTGATCAGATGTTCCAAGACCAAATTCATTGCTGCGATGACAAGGACACTCACATTTTCTTGATGAAGGGAGAAAATGACCAGTATATGAGTGGAAATGAGGATATTATTCTCGAAACCGATGACACGTTGTCTTGGGAAACATAGGAGTTCAGGAAAGGCTACCGCAATGCCATTATGTAGTTCCAAAAACAATACAACCTCAGGAGCAGAAAGGCGTCTATAGAACCACAACAGACAAATCCCATCAGGGAGCCTCAGGTAGATGCCCCTTCCACGAGCTAACCAGAGAAAGACAAACCTACCAAGTACATGACTGAAAAGGGAAAGTCAAAGGAAGAGGTTCCAAGGAAAGCGCCCGAAACAAGTCGGGAGACAGGCACCAAGGAGGTAGAAAGGGTATCCCCCCTTTTAACTTTGAGAATGAAATGGATAAGATTAAAATCTCCATCCCTTTCAATGAGCTCATCAAGAAAGGGGAGTATCGAGATTAGATTATTAAAATACTAAAAATGGGAGAGACTCTCGAGACCCTGAATGTCCAGGATGACTACCCTGCCATTTTGTTTGGTCTGCGTGTGGAGGAAACGGGCGATGCCGAGGACGTTACCCCATTCTATATCAGTCTCAAGGTCCATGACATGACCTTGCATAACACCATGCTATATTTGGGTGCGTTGCACAATCTCATGCCCAAAGTGATCATGGATGAGTTGGGTTTGGTCATCACCAGGCCTTATAAGAATATTTCTTCTTTCGATTCAGGGAAAGTGAAGTGTTTGGGTCTGATCAAAGATTTGGTTGTGTTGCTGGCCCAAATGCCTTCTAAGAATCTGGTTATGGACGTGGTCGTGGCCAATATACCCCCTAAATTTGGCATGCTATTATCCAGGTCATGGGCCGCGAAATTGAAAGGAACTTTGCAAATGGATATGTCGTATGCAACCATTCATGTCTTCATCCAAGAGAGACGGTTATATAGAGAAGTACTGTTGAAATACATGGTGAGAAGTAAGACACAATCGAAGAAACACCCTATCTACTCCATCGACACTGAGATCGGCTCCTCCATATTTTACAATGACCTGAGCTTTGAAGAGCAAGAACTGACATCTATCATGATTATTGATGATAAAGCTGCACAAAGAGCAACAGAGTGTGTAGACCCGAGGAACCGTGCAGAGAACGAGATGTGGAACATGAGTTTCGATGGGGCTGTTAGCAAGGAAGGAGCAGGGGCTAGTGTATGGATAAGTCCTCCCAAGGTAGGCACAAAACTCTGCTCGTACAAACTCGCCTTCGATTGTACAAATAACATGGATGAGTATGAGACATTGATCTTGGGTTTGAGAGTTTTGAAAGATTTGGGTGCAAAGAGGATAACAATGCATGGAGACTCCGAGCTCGTTATAAACCAAGTGAAAGGCATATACCAATCCAAGCACCCTAGACTAAGGGCGTACATAAACCTACTACTAGACCTCCTCGAAGAATTATCATAGTATAATTTATCAACCATCCCGAGGGGGCATAATCAAATTCAGGATGCCTTGGCCACCTCAACCTCAGTTTTTAGGATTCCCATTTTTCCAAACAGAAAGTATGAGATCGAAGTCAAACATAGTCCAACAATACCCAATAATATCAAGTATTGGTAGGTGTTTGAGGATGACAAACAGGTGGAGATATTTCTCTAGATGGACGACGAGTTTTCCAACATGAACATCAACGATGATTGATGTTGCGACGAAGATGAAATAACAACTACGCGCGGTAAGGATGACCCCTTTTAGAACTAGATAGCCAGGAGGGACATAGTGCAATTGAAGAACAATATCACCCCAAAGGGATTAGTTCCGTTGGAGGAGTTGTTTGATGAAAATGATGTGGCTAGAAATCCCAAGATCATGACGAACGATGAGGATGTCGAGGATTGTAACACTACTACATATGGGCAGATTATTCCATGAAATTTTTTTAAACATGGCGGATTTTTCGTCGATATTGCCACGAAAGTTCGTCGCAATATCCACGATTTTTTTTTTTAAATCTAGTCAGGATTTTCGTTGCAATAGCGATGAACTTTTGTGGCAATAGCGACGGACATTTTTCCTATCTCATTGGTCGGTGTTAATAGCTAGTTGACTATTTGATCTATATATACGTGACTTTAAGAGACCTTGTGACACAATTGCTATAGTTGCAACACTGTTCTTGGGTTTTGTTTGAGCTGTTTATTTTTTCCGTCACCCATCTGTTGAACAAATCCAATTCTTGATCTACATAGCTCGAATTTTGAACTTGTAAGGTTAATATGTTATTTTTTATTGATTTACTCATTTAACTTGTAAATTTTTGTTCAAATGTCCAAATTTCATTTAGCTTGTTTTTTCATTGATAATATATTATAATATGTGTAGTACCATATTTCATGTCTTTGGTTTTTGGATCTAGTTAGTATATTCTATGGAAAAGGGTACGTGGATTCCATAACATTCTAGGTTTATGGAATCCACATATCCTTTTCCCTTCAATTGTAGCTATAATCTCTCTCTCTTTTCATTGATAAAGATATGGAATTGCTCTTGAAACTCAACCCTAATTGGTGAAATGAT
>JZKD02S0085414.1:10164-25089 GCA_000966675.3 Picea glauca | reverse complement strand
TTGCTCATAGCCTATTTGGAGAAACAACTGATATTGGTCAAGTACAGTCAAACCTACCCATGTCATGCAAACTTCTAATATGTACTATGTCACTACAATAGAACAAGAAATTAGCACCTAAAATAGTGCCCGAATTTATTGTATTTTAGTTCATGGATTGGACACCTTTTCCAACACAAAACTAGGCACAATATGGACTTTTTATAATTGTGTCAGATTTAGCGTCGGACTTAGCACTAGATTTAGTGCCATATTTAGCATCGGGAAACTAGTTCCAAGAATAACATCGGGTTTAGCATCGGAATTAGCACCAGGAATAGCGTCAGGTTTAGTACCAAGCGTTGCTTCCAATTTTGCTTCTGATATGCCTTCCAATTTTTCTTCCATTTTTTCGTCTGGTTTGACTTCCTATTTTACGTCCAATTTTGCTTTTGATATGGCTTCGAATTTTTCGTCTAGTTTGGCATTGGGAATAGCACCAGGTTTAACACCATGTGTTGCTTCCATTTTTTATTCTAATATGCCTTCCAATTTTTCTTCCATTTTGGCTTCTGGTTAGGCTTTCAGTTTTACGTCCAGTTTTTCTTCTGATATGGCTTCCAATTTTGCTTCCAGTATAGCTTCCAGTTTTTCTTCTGAGATGGCTTCCAATTTTGTTTCCAGTCTGGCTTTTGGTTTGGCTTCCATTTTTACATCTAGTTTTGTTTCTAGTTTTGCTTCCCATTTTGCTTCCCGTTTTTCTTCTGGTTTGACTTCTAGTTTTTCTTATGGTGTGGCTTCCAATTTTTCTTCCATTGTTGCTTCCTTTCTTGCTTCCAAAAATGCTTCTTGTTTTGCTTACAATTATTAATATAATATGTTTTATTTCAATTTAATTAGTTAAATATATCATGTCTCTTAAATAACTTATATGATTATACAATAAGTCATATAAACCCATTTGAAATATTTTATAGGATAACATTTATAAATAATTTTTAGGGAAACAAAATGTTGGCCCTTGACCAAGTTTTGAGGAACACTTGGTCATATTTGACCATTTTTGGGACTTCGACAGCTTGTCAAATATGGACCACAACGCGAAGCGAAAATCGTGGAAGCTAGACCCCTCTTTGGGTCCTTTTTGGGTTTTGGGGGATAATGTAATGGGAAAGGGATGTCAGCCCATGGGTTTACCCATGCTTAGGCCCATTGTTGTATGTATAAATAGATGTATAGGCGAAGTAAGTGAAAACAGGGGGGGTCGGGGCAGAGGGAGAAGAGTAGTAGAGTGCGAACTATGTGATCGAAGAGTTGCGAGTTGTGCTAAGTGTTGGTAGTGATTGTAAATGCTTTGTGCATATTGTAAGAGACTAAGTGCAGGATATTGTAGAAGGCTCTGTGATTTTAGCGCAAGGAAGAAGGATCTAGTGAGTTGCACAGATCTTATGTCCTATGCGAAGAGTGATTTGGATGGCTCTGTGTTGTAACCTGATTAACTGAAGCTAATAAAGAACAAGACTTTGTGAACATAGCCCCAGGGTGGGGGTAAACCACAGTAAATCTGTGTGTTGTGCTCTATGCCTCGACCTGATGTGTTTGTCTCTTCCTTTGCTAAGTGCTTTGATGTGTTTAGATAGATCTATTTATTCTTTGTTCTTCTGATATATGAATGAATGTTAGATCTGGTATGTAAGATGCCTAGTGCTTGACCTGCCAAATCTAATCTATCTTGTTGTGGATAAGTGTTGAATTATCTTATATCTAAGTACATATTGTGATGCTCTGTGTTATCTGCGAAGTATCATAAGAGTTGAATATTGATGAATAATCTATGCTAGGTGATTTCTAAGTGTTATAATCACAGATCTATGTCCCAGCTAAGGTTGCAGACACTTGAGTCTTGCAACCACCCCTGCCTCTACCTCGGGTGAGACTTCATCTACTTTGCAGGTATTACCGAAAGGGCCTGTAGTTAGGGTTTTGTTGGTGCGTTGTTGGTGCGTTGAACCCTGGGTCTTCCCCTATGCCAAAAAATGGTTTCGTTTCCAAGACCAAAAACTGTGATTGTTGGGAACTGAGCAGAAGAAGCTTTGTGCAAAGATTCGTTCTGAAATTGTGAAAGCTCTATGCGTGGATCTATGCCCTAGTGTGCAGTGATCCACTTGATCTGAAAAGATCTATGTTGAAGAAAGAGGGATAGATCTGAAGGAAATAAGTTAGATCTGCAAGAAAATAGGTTGATATTGAAGAAAAGAAGTAAGATCTGTAAGCTTTGTGCTCTAATAAAGGTAAGAATAGTTAAAAAAAAACAGATCTGGAAGCTTTGTGCCCTGTAGAAGTAAGATAAGTGAATTTTTTGTTTCTAGAGCATGGATCTAGGTATGTTTGATAGATTCTATCCTAGCTTACAAACTAGGGCATTAATAGATGAAAGAAATTTTGATATGAATAGATCTGATAAGTATAATGATAGATATGTTATACCTATGCATAGAAAGAATGTCTGAACTAACAAATGGATGCAAGATCCTAGAAAGAAATTTTTGCAGGCTAGCCATTATGATCCTAGCGTGCAGTACAAGAAGAGTTGGGGATCATTGAAGAGAAAGAGAGGATTAACACTTTGTTACAGTTGCAGAAGACCAGGACATCTTGCTAAGAAATTCCCTAGGAGAAAACCTAGTTGCCTTTGTTGTTAGGCTATGGACCATGAAGTACTGGATTTCCCTAGAATGATTACTAGACTTGAAAAGTTGAATATGGAGCAAGAAAACTCTGAAGGAGATCAAGAGACTAAGATTATAGAAGAACCCCAGAAAGAATCAAATATTATGTTACTGAAAATGAAAGAAACCCAAGATGAACATAAAGATGCCAGTTTGTCAGAGATCTTCAAAGAAAAGGAGAAAATCGAAGTAAGAATAGGAGACTTAGACATTGATTGTGCTCTAGATGAGGGAACACAGATGAACATTATGGCAGAAAGTAATTGGGAAACCCTAGGAAGGCCTTCTATGGTTCCTTCATTAGGAAAAATAGGGTTGTTTAAAGGAAAAATGGTAACCCTATGTAGCAGGATTACCCAGATAGCTATGAGTACCCATGGAGCTTCGACAGAGGAAGAATTCAAAGTTATTAAATTTATTGAGGACCATGCCCCATTTCCATCTTTTTTAGGCAATATCTGGATTGAAAAAGACCAGATTCAGAGAAAAGAAGAAAAGGAAGCCCTAGAACAAAAGAAGCAAGAACTCATGGAATTTATGACTAGAAGGATCGCCTACTTGATGGAAGAAAAAGAGAACAGATCTAAGCTATTGAACACTAGGTACTTGGATTTCGAAGCTATAAGATCATTAGAGGAACCACAGAAGACCAAAATACCTAATCCATATAATGGAGTATTACCCTTGGATCTGAAGAAAGAATCTCAGCATCGCTACGTGACTATGTCGAGAGAAGATAAGAATCAGAATGGAAAAAGGATGACCGAGACGAAGCTCATTGGGAAGAAGGCTAGGAAGCTAAGTAAGAAGAGAGCTAAGATCAAAAAGTTATAGAAGATTCTAGAGGAAACTTCATAGAAGGAAAAATCACAGGAATTGAGCTTCGTCGGGATATCAGAACAGCGACATACGGCACTTCGTCGTGGAGAAGCAATATAGTCGTTGGACCAATATACCCGTTCGACTTCTGCCCTGAACGAAAAGAAAAGCATTAAAGGATCACCACCAGCCTGTTGGACCATGCCATAATGGATGGATCAACATTCATGGAAGCTTCATACCCATTGCAAGCATATCATTGATGAATTTCCTATTTAGCTCGTCGCGTCGTGCCCGAAGAACAATTTTGCCAACTGAAAAATCGAAGCCCGTAGAACTAGTGATTGTCTACAGTGATCATTGCAAGCAGATTGTTTATCTTAGTGCAGTATTTTTAGATCATTGTGATCCCGATTATTTTTCCCGAGTGTGTATCTCTGACAAGCTCGTCACACTTGAGGAATCCATCACAGAGGTCCTTATCGATTTAATGACTGAGAGAGCCATGTCATAAAGAAGAATGTCCATTAGAGTCTGAGCATCATCGAAGAGAGGAGTGCAAGCCTCCCCGTCGACTACTCAAGAAGGAACATCTCAAGCCGGCGAAAAGAGAAGAACTAAGCATAAGGACGACATAACCAACGCGAAGTTAGTGCCATCCATCCTACCAGCCTACATACCCCCTCTGAGTGGTGAGATTAATAGGGACAGTATCCCTAGAGACTTTGAATACACCCTAGTCACTGCATATCTACCAAAAGGAGTACGCACCTACTGCGCAGATCAAGACAAGGTTACAACGTTGAAGTTTTGCAGCTTCAACCTGGGGGACCGTAAATTTTACAACATGCTCACCCCGTATAAGTACTTGACGAGAACTAAGGGAAATAATTCAAGCTCATCCCTCAGCAATGGATGATGAACCTCGCGCAGTCTACTTTGCTCAATGTTATGAAAATACCGCACTTCAGCAAACACCAGGAGGTGAATGCTTGTGTAAAATTGCTGCTATCAAGTTACCATAGAGGATACATGTGGTTAGATTGTTGCATAACTATTGATCTGACGCTAATCAATAGGATCATCGGGCTTAGCATGCAGGGCCCTGATCCCCATGAGTACTATCCTGGAAAGACCGCAGACCGCGCTCTTGCACAGAAGATCAAAGAAGCCTATGGCGATGTTGAGAAAGGTGTGAGAAGCTACAAGGTAGCTTCTATTGAAAGTGGCACAGTGCGCCTCACATGCTAATTGATCGCAGGAAAGTTGGTATGCAAGAATCGACCAACACAAGTATCTGGCTTTGTAGTTTACCTCACAGGAAAGTGCACAGAGGAACTACAAATGAACTGGGTGAAGTACCTGGTGAATCAACTGGAGATTGACTACAGAGAAGCCCAGGATCAGGGGCATGAATTCCATTTTAGCTGGCTCCTGATACTGGTCACTTTTTTTGCATGGGAGCTACCGAAAGGTACAACCTTCCCAGACCTTGACTCCTTTGAGCCACTAGCCGCGAAGTTCAATACATTATGGTACTCGAACAACATGAGCAAGCAATGGAAATCGAATGTTGTTTTCCACGCGTACTATAACCAATTGAAATCTGCCATAAGGAGTGAACCTCGCATAACCCCGAACACTTTACAGATATTCTGACCTCTGATAAAGTTCAGCACGGACTGCCACTTTATATACCTAACCCCACACGTTGATGAGCACCAGGAACAACTTCAATCCTATTATAAGCTGACAGAAGAAGACCTGGAAGAGATCACCAAGGAATGGTCGGTGGACCTCCTTGTTTTAGCAGACTCCACAGAAATGTCCGACATTGATAGCGTCGAAACTACGCAGGATACACCTAGGCCCAGTAAGACAAAGAAAGCAAAGACGACGAAGAATACTGAAAAAGTCCAGGATGTTGACAACCTATCTGTAAGGACGGATTCCATTACACCAAATGAAGAAGGTGATGATGAAGAAGGTACAGAAACTGAACAACGAAAAGTCGAAGTACCACTTCCTAGGGACGAAGAAGATTCATCGAAGAAAGGAAGGTCTCATCTCTGAAATCTTCCTCCAAAAAGAAACCAAGAACCCCTGTAACCAAGATGCGAACTTCCCTCACGTTGGATGACTTTGATTTCATTGTTGTAATGGTCAATGATGCTTCAAAGGAAATCATAGAGAAGCAGGAACAAATGTATAGCCAAATTGAGATCGTGCTCCAAGGAGTACAGCAAGAACTCCAATCTAGCCAAGCAATCTCTACTGCACNTTTAATTAACATTTTTCACATGAATTTAGTGATCTAAATCTAGGAAAAAATACAATTTTATGTTGTTTAACTTGCATTTTTTAATGCATAAATGGATTCAACATCCTGAGAAACCCTTGGGGCACTCAGATTACACAGACTTAAGCACTCAATGGGATACTTATTATGACATGGACTACTATCACTTCATTCTACAAAGGGTAAATCTGGGGCATGGTAGTACTGGTTAGGACCAACCATCATATGACTTTAGAGGTCACATTAACCAACATCTTACTTGAAAATTGCTCATAGCCTATTTGGAGAAACAATTGATATTGGTCAAGTACAGTCAAACCTACCCATGTCATGAAAACTTCTAATATGTACTATGTCACTACAATAGAACAAGAAATTAGCACCTAAAATAGTGCCCGAATTTATTGTATTTTAGTTCATGAATTGGACACCTTTTCCAACACAAAACTAGGCACAATATGGACTTTTTATAATTGTGTCAGATTTAGCGTCGGATTTAGCACTAGATTTAGCGCCATATTTAGCATCGGGAAACTAGCTCCAGGAATAACATTGGGTTTAGCATCGGAATTAGCACCAGGAATAGCGTCAGGTTTAGTGCCAAGCGTTGCTTCCAATTTTGCTTCTGATATGCCTTCCAATTTTTCTTCCATTTTTTCGTCTGGTTTGACTTCCTATTTTACGTCCAATTTTTCTTTTGATATGGCTTCGAATTTTTCGTCTAGTTTGGCATTGGGAATAGCACCAGGTTTAACACCATGTGTTGCTTCCATTTTTTATTCTAATATGCCTTCCAATTTTTCTTCCATTTTGGCTTCTGGTTAGGCTTTCAGTTTTACGTCCAGTTTTTCTTCTGATATGGCTTCCAATTTTGCTTCCAGTATAGCTTCCAGTTTTTCTTCTGAGATGGCTTCCAATTTTGTTTCCAGTCTGGCTTTTGGTTTGGCTTCCATTTTTACATCTAGTTTTGTTTCTAGTTTTGCTTCCCATTTTGCTTCCCGTTTTTCTTCTGGTTTGACTTCTAGTTTTTCTTATGGTGTGGCTTCCAATTTTTCTTCCATTGTTGCTTCCTTTCTTGCTTCCAAAAATGCTTCTTGTTTTGCTTACAATTATTAATATAATATGTTTTATTTCAATTTAATTAGTTAAATATATCATGTCTCTTAAATAACTTATATGATTATACAATAAGTCATATAAACCCATTTGAAATATTTTATAGGATAACATTTATAAATAATTTTTAGGGAAACAAAATGTTGGCCCTTGACCAAGTTTTGAGGAACACTTGGTCATATTTGACCATTTTTGGGACTTCGACAGCTTGTCAAATATGGACCACAACGCGAAGCGAAAATCGTGGAAGCTAGACCCCTCTTTGGGTCCTTTTTGGGTTTTGGGGGATAATGTAATGGGAAAGGGATGTCAGCCCATGGGTTTACCCATGCTTAGGCCCATTGTTGTATGTATAAATAGATGTATAGGCGAAGTAAGTGAAAACAGGGGGGGTCGGGGCAGAGGGAGAAGAGTAGTAGAGTGCGAACTATGTGATCGAAGAGTTGCGAGTTGTGCTAAGTGTTGGTAGTGATTGTAAATGCTTTGTGCATATTGTAAGAGACTAAGTGCAGGATATTGTAGAAGGCTCTGTGATTTTAGCGCAAGGAAGAAGGATCTAGTGAGTTGCACAGATCTTATGTCCTATGCGAAGAGTGATTTGGATGGCTCTGTGTTGTAACCTGATTAACTGAAGCTAATAAAGAACAAGACTTTGTGAACATAGCCCCAGGGTGGGGGTAAACCACAGTAAATCTGTGTGTTGTGCTCTATGCCTCGACCTGATGTGTTTGTCTCTTCCTTTGCTAAGTGCTTTGATGTGTTTAGATAGATCTATTTATTCTTTGTTCTTCTGATATATGAATGAATGTTAGATCTGGTATGTAAGATGCCTAGTGCTTGACCTGCCAAATCTAATCTATCTTGTTGTGGATAAGTGTTGAATTATCTTATATCTAAGTACATATTGTGATGCTCTGTGTTATCTGCGAAGTATCATAAGAGTTGAATATTGATGAATAATCTATGCTAGGTGATTTCTAAGTGTTATAATCACAGATCTATGTCCCAGCTAAGGTTGCAGACACTTGAGTCTTGCAACCACCCCTGCCTCTACCTCGGGTGAGACTTCATCTACTTTGCAGGTATTACCGAAAGGGCCTGTAGTTAGGGTTTTGTTGGTGCGTTGTTGGTGCGTTGAACCCTGGGTCTTCCCCTATGCCAAAAAATGGTTTCGTTTCCAAGACCAAAAACTGTGATTGTTGGGAACTGAGCAGAAGAAGCTTTGTGCAAAGATTCGTTCTGAAATTGTGAAAGCTCTATGCGTGGATCTATGCCCTAGTGTGCAGTGATCCACTTGATCTGAAAAGATCTATGTTGAAGAAAGAGGGATAGATCTGAAGGAAATAAGTTAGATCTGCAAGAAAATAGGTTGATATTGAAGAAAAGAAGTAAGATCTGTAAGCTTTGTGCTCTAATAAAGGTAAGAATAGTTAAAAAAAAACAGATCTGGAAGCTTTGTGCCCTGTAGAAGTAAGATAAGTGAATTTTTTGTTTCTAGAGCATGGATCTAGGTATGTTTGATAGATTCTATCCTAGCTTACAAACTAGGGCATTAATAGATGAAAGAAATTTTGATATGAATAGATCTGATAAGTATAATGATAGATATGTTATACCTATGCATAGAAAGAATGTCTGAACTAACAAATGGATGCAAGATCCTAGAAAGAAATTTTTGCAGGCTAGCCATTATGATCCTAGCGTGCAGTACAAGAAGAGTTGGGGATCATTGAAGAGAAAGAGAGGATTAACACTTTGTTACAGTTGCAGAAGACCAGGACATCTTGCTAAGAAATTCCCTAGGAGAAAACCTAGTTGCCTTTGTTGTTAGGCTATGGACCATGAAGTACTGGATTTCCCTAGAATGATTACTAGACTTGAAAAGTTGAATATGGAGCAAGAAAACTCTGAAGGAGATCAAGAGACTAAGATTATAGAAGAACCCCAGAAAGAATCAAATATTATGTTACTGAAAATGAAAGAAACCCAAGATGAACATAAAGATGCCAGTTTGTCAGAGATCTTCAAAGAAAAGGAGAAAATCGAAGTAAGAATAGGAGACTTAGACATTGATTGTGCTCTAGATGAGGGAACACAGATGAACATTATGGCAGAAAGTAATTGGGAAACCCTAGGAAGGCCTTCTATGGTTCCTTCATTAGGAAAAATAGGGTTGTTTAAAGGAAAAATGGTAACCCTATGTAGCAGGATTACCCAGATAGCTATGAGTACCCATGGAGCTTCGACAGAGGAAGAATTCAAAGTTATTAAATTTATTGAGGACCATGCCCCATTTCCATCTTTTTTAGGCAATATCTGGATTGAAAAAGACCAGATTCAGAGAAAAGAAGAAAAGGAAGCCCTAGAACAAAAGAAGCAAGAACTCATGGAATTTATGACTAGAAGGATCGCCTACTTGATGGAAGAAAAAGAGAACAGATCTAAGCTATTGAACACTAGGTACTTGGATTTCGAAGCTATAAGATCATTAGAGGAACCACAGAAGACCAAAATACCTAATCCATATAATGGAGTATTACCCTTGGATCTGAAGAAAGAATCTCAGCATCGCTACGTGACTATGTCGAGAGAAGATAAGAATCAGAATGGAAAAAGGATGACCGAGACGAAGCTCATTGGGAAGAAGGCTAGGAAGCTAAGTAAGAAGAGAGCTAAGATCAAAAAGTTATAGAAGATTCTAGAGGAAACTTCATAGAAGGAAAAATCACAGGAATTGAGCTTCGTCGGGATATCAGAACAGCGACATACGGCACTTCGTCGTGGAGAAGCAATATAGTCGTTGGACCAATATACCCGTTCGACTTCTGCCCTGAACGAAAAGAAAAGCATTAAAGGATCACCACCAGCCTGTTGGACCATGCCATAATGGATGGATCAACATTCATGGAAGCTTCATACCCATTGCAAGCATATCATTGATGAATTTCCTATTTAGCTCGTCGCGTCGTGCCCGAAGAACAATTTTGCCAACTGAAAAATCGAAGCCCGTAGAACTAGTGATTGTCTACAGTGATCATTGCAAGCAGATTGTTTATCTTAGTGCAGTATTTTTAGATCATTGTGATCCCGATTATTTTTCCCGAGTGTGTATCTCTGACAAGCTCGTCACACTTGAGGAATCCATCACAGAGGTCCTTATCGATTTAATGACTGAGAGAGCCATGTCATAAAGAAGAATGTCCATTAGAGTCTGAGCATCATCGAAGAGAGGAGTGCAAGCCTCCCCGTCGACTACTCAAGAAGGAACATCTCAAGCCGGCGAAAAGAGAAGAACTAAGCATAAGGACGACATAACCAACGCGAAGTTAGTGCCATCCATCCTACCAGCCTACATACCCCCTCTGAGTGGTGAGATTAATAGGGACAGTATCCCTAGAGACTTTGAATACACCCTAGTCACTGCATATCTACCAAAAGGAGTACGCACCTACTGCGCAGATCAAGACAAGGTTACAACGTTGAAGTTTTGCAGCTTCAACCTGGGGGACCGTAAATTTTACAACATGCTCACCCCGTATAAGTACTTGACGAGAACTAAGGGAAATAATTCAAGCTCATCCCTCAGCAATGGATGATGAACCTCGCGCAGTCTACTTTGCTCAATGTTATGAAAATACCGCACTTCAGCAAACACCAGGAGGTGAATGCTTGTGTAAAATTGCTGCTATCAAGTTACCATAGAGGATACATGTGGTTAGATTGTTGCATAACTATTGATCTGACGCTAATCAATAGGATCATCGGGCTTAGCATGCAGGGCCCTGATCCCCATGAGTACTATCCTGGAAAGACCGCAGACCGCGCTCTTGCACAGAAGATCAAAGAAGCCTATGGCGATGTTGAGAAAGGTGTGAGAAGCTACAAGGTAGCTTCTATTGAAAGTGGCACAGTGCGCCTCACATGCTAATTGATCGCAGGAAAGTTGGTATGCAAGAATCGACCAACACAAGTATCTGGCTTTGTAGTTTACCTCACAGGAAAGTGCACAGAGGAACTACAAATGAACTGGGTGAAGTACCTGGTGAATCAACTGGAGATTGACTACAGAGAAGCCCAGGATCAGGGGCATGAATTCCATTTTAGCTGGCTCCTGATACTGGTCACTTTTTTTGCATGGGAGCTACCGAAAGGTACAACCTTCCCAGACCTTGACTCCTTTGAGCCACTAGCCGCGAAGTTCAATACATTATGGTACTCGAACAACATGAGCAAGCAATGGAAATCGAATGTTGTTTTCCACGCGTACTATAACCAATTGAAATCTGCCATAAGGAGTGAACCTCGCATAACCCCGAACACTTTACAGATATTCTGACCTCTGATAAAGTTCAGCACGGACTGCCACTTTATATACCTAACCCCACACGTTGATGAGCACCAGGAACAACTTCAATCCTATTATAAGCTGACAGAAGAAGACCTGGAAGAGATCACCAAGGAATGGTCGGTGGACCTCCTTGTTTTAGCAGACTCCACAGAAATGTCCGACATTGATAGCGTCGAAACTACGCAGGATACACCTAGGCCCAGTAAGACAAAGAAAGCAAAGACGACGAAGAATACTGAAAAAGTCCAGGATGTTGACAACCTATCTGTAAGGACGGATTCCATTACACCAAATGAAGAAGGTGATGATGAAGAAGGTACAGAAACTGAACAACGAAAAGTCGAAGTACCACTTCCTAGGGACGAAGAAGATTCATCGAAGAAAGGAAGGTCTCATCTCTGAAATCTTCCTCCAAAAAGAAACCAAGAACCCCTGTAACCAAGATGCGAACTTCCCTCACGTTGGATGACTTTGATTTCATTGTTGTAATGGTCAATGATGCTTCAAAGGAAATCATAGAGAAGCAGGAACAAATGTATAGCCAAATTGAGATCGTGCTCCAAGGAGTACAGCAAGAACTCCAATCTAGCCAAGCAATCTCTACTGCACCTCTGCCAGAAGGAACAATAGAAGTGGGAAATGAATTAGTTTAGCTCTGCAAGATTGTTGATACAGTCGAAGTACGCCTTCGACATGCTCAGGAAGAAAAATCACAGGCCACCCAGGCCACCCAAGCCCTAAATAAAGCATAGGAGGAAATTATTGAACAACGCCAAGTCGTGCAACAAGAGAAGAATTCTCTCCAAGAAAAATTTGAAGAAGACAGAGCGAAGATCCAAAAAGAGAAAGAGCAGTTGCTCTCAAAGAAGATAGGAATTGAAGAAGCAGTCAACGGAGCATTTCACTCTATGCCTAGCTTAGAGAAGAAGGTCGAAGAGCCCATAGAGCGCCAAGTGATGAAGTTGGCTGAAGTTATTTAGCAACTTCAAAAAAGGGTCGTGGAATTGGAGATTCAGACCATACCACAGACTCCATAAGAAGTGCATGACCAGTGAGAATTGAATGCTCAAAGCGTAGTCGAGTGGATTAAAACACTTGCTAAATAATGTAAACAGCTAAGTAGCAGAAATGTGCAAATATATGAACAACTATCTGAAGACCCAAAGTTGAAGAAATTGGAGTCCCAACTCCAGGAAGCAAAGCAACACGCAGATACAGTACAGGCGCAACTCAATCTCTTGTCACCCATCGAGAGGATGAAGAGATCCGAGGAAAAACGCACTGCCCAACAACTCATTCTTACCATGTAGAACTGAGTGATCGATGTCACCTAGAAACTCCAGCCGAGAAAGGAGGCGGCCTACCTATTGTTTGAAGAAATTGAAGGCCAAGGAACACTACTAGAACAAGTAGTTGTTACAGTCAAGCAGCAACTGGAAGGACCTATCAGCGAAGCGATTGTTCAGGAATTCATTGAGCAAGAAGTAGTAGCACAGAGACAATTCAAAGCAGCTCGAGCCAAGCTCAAGACCTTTGAAGTAAAGTTACCCAAACCTGAGTGACTCGGGATGAGTCACGGGTGAGTGTTGGGGGATTTTTGGTCCCTGACCAAGTTTTGAGGAACACTTGGTCATATTTGACCATTTTTGGGACTTCGACAGCTTGTCAAAGATGGAGCGCAACGCGAAGCGAAAATCGTGGAAGCTAGACCCCTCTTTGGGTCCTTTTTGGGTTTTGGGGGATAATGTAATGGGAAAGGGATGTTGACCCGTGGGTTTACCCACGCTTAGGCCCGCTTTTGTATGTATAAATAGATGTATAGGTGAAGTAAGTGAAAAATGGGGGGGGGAGGAGAAGAGTAGTAAAGTGTGATCTATGTGATCGAAGAGCTACGAGTTGTGCTAAGTGTTGGTAATGATTGTAAATTATTTGTGCATACTGTAAGAGACTAAGTGCGGGATATTTTAGAAGGCTCTGTTCTTTTAGTGCAAGGAAGAAGGATCTAGCGAGATGCCCAGATCTTCTATCCTATGCGAAGAGGGATTTGGATGGATCTGTGTTGTAACCTGATTAACTGAAGCTAATAAAGAAGAATACTTTGTGGACGTAGCCCCAGCGTGGGGGTGAACCACGGTAAATCTGTGCATTGTGCTATGTGCCTCGACCTGATGTGTTTGTCTCTTCCTTTGCTAAGTGCTTCAATGTGTTTAGATAGATCTATTTATGCTTTGTGATTCTGAGATATGAATGAATGTTAGATCTGGTATGTAATATGCTTAGTGCTTGATCTGTCGAATCTAATCTATCTTGTTGTGGCTAAGTGATGAATTGTCTTAGATCTAAGTACATACTTTGATGCTCTGTGCTATCTGCGAAGTATCATAAGGGTTGAATATTGATGAATAATATATGCTAGGTGATTGCTAAGTGTTATAATCACAAATTTGTGTCCCGGCTAAGGTTGCAGGCACATGAGTCTTGCAACCACCCCTGCCTCCACCTCGGGTGAGACTTCATCTGCTTCACAGGTGTTGTCGAAAGGGTTGGTAGTTAGGTTTTTGTTGGTGCTCTGTTGTAGCGTTGAACCTTGGGTCTGCCTCTGTGCCAACACAAACATCCATACAAATTAACAACATCATTATACTTATTAAATCTCCATCAAAATGGAATCTACAACATCCAATATATATAAAATAACAAAATAATTATTATAACATGATCATCATCTATAATTAAAACAAGTGAGTAAAATATCTATAATTTAAGTGAATTTGACAACATCCATCATGAACAGTAAATCAAAACTATCATACGTAATAAATATGCATCCAAAAATCATCAACCACTTTCAATATATAAAAATTGACGAGTCAATATTGATAAGATCATCATCTATATAACTAAAAAAAGTGAAATTCAAATATATATGCCAGTAGATCAATAACATCTGAAAATGATACATGTCCAACAGTCAACATAAGTCAATGATACATCATGTACAAATGATATAAATAAAAATGATAAATAATGTAAGACAAAATGATACAAGTCAATATGATATGTCGTGTCCAAACGATATAATTCAACATGAACCATGTAAAAATGATACAACTCAATAATATGGTACTGGAGGTTGTGAAAATGATACATATGATAGTAACCATGAAAAGGGGAATTATAACAATATATAGAAAATGATCCATTATGCAGTCTATATTATCATGAATGTCAGTGGTTGCTACCAACAACTGCCTCAACATCATCATCACCTTCATGATCATGATCATCATGATCATCATCATCGTCATATGTATCGGCATCAGCATGGACATCATTGTCATCTGTATCTATGTCATCATGAGCATCATATTCGATATCAACATCGGACCCAACATAATGATCTGTATCTATTTGTTGAGGATGATCCAGATCTTCTGGAAGATCCTTGTTCTGCAAAAACAAACATTTAGAATGAAAATTTATTATTTATTTTATGCAATAATTAATTTCTCTCTTATATATCTAATATTATAACATATGAAATGAAATGATAATCATATTACATCATATCAAAGTGCACATACGATAATAAAATTTCAAATAAGTTACAACTAAGATGTCATTCCAATGATGTA
>JZKD02S0085414.1:0-10154 GCA_000966675.3 Picea glauca | reverse complement strand
GGGATCTCTTTCCATAGATCCAGAAGGATCTCAAGATCCAACACATTCAGAGGAATGATGCAACCCATGTGTGATTATTCTAATATGCATCTATTTGTTATGAAATTATCTTGATACTATGAGGTCTCCAAGGCCTTCAGAATATACATACCTGGTCACCGCCACATTGATATCAGCAAGGACATGACCTTTGATGAAGAAGAAACACTTAAGAAATCAAGAAGATGCCAGCTTGAAGAAGTATATGAAGAGGAACCTATAAATCCCAAGATTGCAGAATCTGTGAGGGAAGTTCCCAGAGCTACAGAACCAGTAAGGGAAGTCATAACTTCCCCTGATGAGGAGACTCATGAAGACCATGATATAACAGAAGTTCAAGAACCTCTTCAAATGACCTTCTCCCATAAAATAAAGCCTTCTTGGGCAAGAGAGCTTATTCAAGATGGAGAGAAGTATGGTGCTCCAGAAGGAACCTCGAGACAGGTGAAAAGACCAAAGCCATTCTCCAGTTACACGGCTTTGATGTGTGATATCCTCGATGAGGAGCCTACCTGCTTTGAAGAAGCCATTCAAAAGAAAATAATGGGTAGATTCCATGACAGAGGAATACCAATCCATAATGAAGAACGAAGTATGGTAAATAGTTCCCAGACCGAAGAATAAAGATGCGGTATCCTACAGATGGCTCTTCAAAATAAAACATGTTGCTGATGGAAGTATTGAGAAATATAAAGCAAGATTTGTCGCTCATGGATTTTCCCAGAAGGAAGGCATTGACTATGAAGAGACATTCACTCCTGTGGCCAGATACACTTTGACCAAGACCATCATAGCTCTTGCAGCTAAGATGAAGTGGAAGCTGCACCAGATGGATGTGAAGACAGTGTTCATAAATGGTGTCATCGAAGAGAAAGTGTATATAGAGAAACCTCAAGGATTTGAGGTTGAAGACAGGAGGTCTCATGTCTGCGGATTGAAGAAAGCCTTATACGGATTGAAGCAGGCTCTTGGAGCTTGGTATGGCCGTATAGACAGTTTCTTGACAAGCTTAGGCTTTACCAAGAGTAAATCAGACTCAAATCTCTACTTCAAAATTATGAATAATGAGCCAGTAATCTTACTACTATATGTGGATGACTTATTCTTAACTGGAGAAGGAAAGCTCATCGCCGAATGTAAAAAGAGACTCGCTTCAAAATTTGAGATGAAAGACCTTGGCCTAATGCATTATTTCTTAGGTCTTGAGGTATGGAAAAGTCCGGAGAAGATCTTCCTTAACCAAGGAAAGTACACGATCGAAATCTTAAAGAGATTCGACATGCTATAATGTAAGTCCATGAATACACCCATGGAAACGAAGCTAAAGTTGTTGGTCGATACTTCGTCAGATTTGATTGATGCCATATTGTACAGACAGATTATTGGATCACTGATGTACCTAACGAACACTAGACCAAACATTTGTTTTGCAGTGAACACCTTGAGTCAATTTCTTGTAGAGCCCAGACGTGTTCACCTAGTGGCTGCAAAACATGTGATGAGGTACCTTAAAGGTACAATAGACTATCGTCTCAGCTATGATGGAGATCACAAATTCACATTGACTGGATACACTGATGCAGATTGGGCAGGAAGCGTTGCTGACAGAAAAAGCACTTCTGAATGTTGTTTCAGTTTGTGATAGCCATGATCTTGTGGCAGAGTAGGAAACAATCCAGTATTTCTCTCAGCATAGCAGAAGCAGAGTACATTGCCACATGTTCTGCTAGCTGCAAAGATATATGGCTTCAAAAGTTGTTGACTGGCCTATTTGACTTGGATATGAGAGAAACTGTGATTCTATGTGACAACCAGAGCTGCATAAAGATGACAGAGAATCTTGTATTCCACGATAGGTCGAAGCACATAGAGATCCGCTATCATTTCATTCGCGACATGGTACAGAGAGGAGCCTTGAAGCTCCAGTACATTAGCACGGATGAATAGGTTATTGATGTGTTGACCAAAACTCTATCTTGTGTAAAGTTTGAACACTTTCAAGATAAGCTTGGTATAGTCCGAAAGGATCCTCCCTGAAAGGGGGAGTATATATGTATTCCTTGCTTCTGATCTCGCTGTTAGACGTAAAGCAAGATGAGTCATTTCTTCTGACCTCGCTGTTAGACGTAAAGCAAGAAGTTGTGTGTATTCCTTGCTTCTGACCTCACTATTAGACATATAGCAAGATGAGTCATTGCTCCTGACCTCGTTGTTAAACGTAAAGCAAGACATTGTGTGTATTCCTTGCTTCTAACCTAGTTGTTAGACGTAAAGCAAGATGATTCCTTGCCTCTGACCTCATTGTTAGACGTAAAGCAAGATGATGATGTGTTCCTTGCTTCTGACCTAGTTGTTAGATGTAAAGAAAGATGATTCCTTTCTTCTGACCTCGTTGTTAGACATAAAGAAAGATGATGATGTGTTCCTTGCTTCTGACCTAGTTGTTAGACGTAAAGCAAGATAATTCCTTGCTTCTGACCTCATTTTTAGACATAAAGCAAGATGATGATGTGTTCATTGCTTCTAACCTAGTTGTTAGACATAAATCAAGATGATTTTTTGCTTCTAACCTCGTTGTTAGACGTAAAGCAAGATGATGATGTGTTCCTTGCTTCTAACCTAGTTGTTAGACGTAAAGCAAGATGATTCATTTCTTATGACCTAGTTGTTAGATGTAAAGCAAGATGTGATTGACACTGAGCTACCAGCTTAACAACTGTGACATTGAGCTAGTGTAGTATTGTGATGTGCCAGCCTAGTGTTGTGATGAGGTATCATTTTTACTGATACATATTGATGCAGATGATGATGGCATTCTTTCGAGAATGACAATGCTACCGATGAAGAAAACTTCTGATGACTCGTAGATATGCCAGCCAATGTTCCAAGATGATATTGACGACGCAGTCCTCCTGATGTCACTGATGATGCAGACCTCTCTCACCTGATGTTGAAGAACACCCTTCTTGTTAAGGGGGAGTGTTGAAATAATGTAATTGCAAAGAGTATTCTTATTATTATTGATATATTATTTATAGGATTAATCCCCATTGTGGATTAATCATGTCGGTAATTGTATTAGGACCAAATCCCCTTTTGTATATTGGTCAACAGGCAATTGTAATAGGAAGAATAAGAAGTCGGCCCCAGTAGTTATTATTGAGACCCATAAATATAATAAAGGTGGGTTTACCCACCCAGAGTGAGAAGTTGGCCCTACTAGTGAAGACCATTCACATGTGACAGACTTGTATATATAGAGAGGCTAGCGCCTCACTTTAACACACAACACACTTGCTCATTTTCTAAGAGGCAAGCTGCAACTTACCAGTTGGAGAGAGGGAGAAGAGTGGCCCATCTTTTGGAGAGGAATATCTGTATTGGTTTGAGTTATCTCTTGACATTGTATTAGAAATTTATGATACGGAAGTTTTTGTTGGGTTTTCTTCCCCTAGAGGGTTTCCCGAGATAAATGTTGTGTCTCTTGTGAATGTGTATTTCTTAGTGATCTTGTTCTTATGTTGCTCTTATCTATTGAAATGAAAAGAACTATAATAATGGCATAAAACATTAACAAACTTGACATGCCTTTCCTTGACATGTCTTTCCTTGAATTGACATGCCATGCCTTGCCTTGCCTTGACATGCCATGCCTAGCCTTGCTATGCCTTTCCTTGACAAGTCATTCCTTGCCTTGACGTGTCTTGCCTTGCCTTGCCTTGACATGCCATGCATTGCCTTTCGGTGACATGCCATGCCTTGCCTTGACATGCCATGCCTAGCCTTGCAATGCCTTGACTTGACAAAGCATGCCTTGCCTTGAAATGTCTTGCTTTACCTTGACATGTCTTTCCTTGCCTTGAAATTCATTACCTTGACAAGCCATGTCTTGCCTTGACATGTCTTTCCTTGCCTTGACATGCCATTATTTTCCATGCATTGTCATGCCTTACCATTACTTTCCTTGCAATGCCTTGCCTTGCCATGCATTCCCTTGCCTTTCCTTGACATACCATGCCTTGCCTTGACATTCCTTTCCTTGTCCTTCCTTTCCATACCTTTCCCTAACATGCCTTGCCTTGCCTTGACAGACCTTTCCTTGCCTTGACATGCCATGCCTTGCATTAACATGCCTTTCCTTGACATGACATGTCATGTCATGTCTTGCATTTCCTTGAAATTTCATGCCTTGCCTTGACATCCCATGCCTAGCCTTGTCATGCCTTGTCTTTACAAGCCATGCCTTGCCTTGACATGCCCTTCCTTGCCTTGACATGCCTGTTAGCACACGGGTAGACCCAGGTTTCAGCTCCAAGAGTGCACCAACAAACCCTAACTATTGGCCCTTTCGGTAGCACCTGCGAGCAGATGCAGTCTCACCCGAAGCAGTTATGAGGGGGTTGCAGGATAAAGATGTCTACAACCAAAGGGAAGATAAAGTGGATCAAATATAAGAACAATACAACATTCATATATCACTTATCAGCTTAGATCTATTCTGCCCATCTACTTATTAGATCTAAAGCAATAATGCAATCACAGTATATCTATGACAATTACAAAATATCAATCACACACAACACAAAATATACGTGGTTCACCCTCTCTCTAGGGCTATATCCACATAACTGTGCTATATTATATTAGGTTAAAGCACACATTTCTTGTCTTCACTCTTAGCTAGCAGATCCCCTCTCTTATACTCTCTTTCTCTCCTCTTCCTATGCACCCAGTTGCAGGGTTGATCTTCGCACCTAGCTGAATATCTTACAATCTAGAATGCTCTCTTGCTCAGCACTTCTCTCTCACGATAAAATAATCACTCACATCAACAATGATAACCTATCTTGATACTGACCCGACCTAGGTCCTCTTGACCTCTATTTATACATTACAATAGCTCACCGACAACCTTAGGCCGAAACCTAGGTGTCCAAAACCATAGATACCAAAACCCTAGGTGTCTAAAACCCTAGGTCAACTTGACCCATGTTTCCAGGGCTTCGCCAGCCTGTATTTCCTTCCTTCTTGTGCGGTGCTCCAAAGCATACAATAGTGAATTTTTCCACTTGCTGACATGTCCACGATCCTTCTTTCTTGCTTATCTGTCATCCCCAATATCCTCGTCCAATGACTTTCTTTCTTGGGCTTTGCTCCGTCTTTTCTACTCTTTTACTCACTTCGACCCAATAACAGCCACTATGTCTTCCGTGAAGTTTGCATTCTCCATTTTCCTCCTTGATCTTCGCTAACTTTAATAGCCTAGGGCCAAAAGGCCCCCAACACTCACCTGTGACTTATCTCGAGAAACTTTGATCTGACTCTTCTGTTGTACTTTAACTTCGGACTGCATAGTGCAGCCTTTTATTTCTTCTTTATGCCTCATGTTCCTCCTTGTGTCGACTGTCTTTTCCATGTATGGTACCCTGTTTCAACTACACCTGGTACCGATACCCTTTATCTTCTTGATTTTACTGAGAGTTGCGAGGCAACTAGTTGTCATAGTACAACTTTAGTCGGCTCCCATTTACTAAACCTTCCTTCCATTCTCCATTCAACGTCTTCAGTTGTGCAGCTCCCCCCTCTATAAAATAAGCGATCTTGTATGGCCCTAGCCAATGCGTTCTAAACTTTCCAGGATGCTTGATGAGTCATAAACCAGCACTAGATCTCCTTGTTTAAATGCCTTCTTCTTGATGTGCCTGTCATGATAGGCCTTCTCTCTTTCCTTTTGTACTTGCTGATGGAATCCTGCAATGAATCTATCTTCCTCAAGTCCGACCAACTGCGCAAGCCTCTCTTGAACAACTCTAGTATCATCCATACCTGTAAAGGCAACAATTCTCAAGATTGGTACCAAATACTCCATTGGAACAACAACTTTGAGACCATAAACCAACTTAAAAGGGGTCTGCATTGTCAGATTCTTGCAAGTGGTTCTATATGCCCATAACATCGTTGGTACTCTCAAATCCCAATCATCTATTTTCACACAACAAATCTTGGTTAGTCTTGTTTCCAAAATCTTGTTGAATGCTTCAACTATCCCATTTGCTTGAGGGTGGTACGGGGTGCTCTTCTGATGGTGGATTGTAAATTCTTCAATCAGGATTCAATTGTCTTATTGATGAAATGTGTACATTGATCACTCATAAGGATCTTTGGGAATCCAAACCTAGTTATAATGTCATTGAATATGAAGCGCGCAGCGGTAGTTGCACTAAATTCCTTTACTGCTCTTGCTTCGACCCATCTGGTCAAGTACTATGTCGCAGTAATGATGTACCTTTCTCCTGTACGCCTTCCTGGTGGATTTATAGGTCCAAAAAATTCAATGGCCCATTTTTCGAATGCTTGTAGTCTCAGTTGTGGTGCTAACGACATTTCATCTCTTCTGGATGGTTTCCCAACTCTCTAGCATACATCGCAGGCTCTAGAATAGTCTTTATCATCTTTGTGTAAGGTAAGCCGCCAAAGGCCAGCTCTAAGAACCTTATGCACAGTTTCTTTACCTGCATAATGTCCTCATGTGATGCCTTCATGAGCTTCTACAAGGATCAACGATCATTCTGCCTCCATAACACACCTTCGCAATATCTCATCTGGTACCATCTTGTATAGATGTCCAGCTATAAGTGAGAAATCTGCATCGCGCACTACTAGTTGTTTCTTTTGTGGAATTATATACTCACTAGGTGCCATTCCTGTTGATAGGAACTGGACTATTTCTGTGAAGTGGTCATCGATATTTCTAATGGCTAGTAGTTTTTCATCTGACAATGTATCCTCTAAATTAGTGGGCTCTTCTCCATGTTCCAACCTCGACAAGTGGCCAGGACCCTTGTTCATTCTTCCTGGTTTTACTATGATCTCAAAATCATACTCTTGAAATAGCAACAACCATCTGCATATCCTTCCCCCCAACACTGGCTTGTTGACTAGGTACTTCAGCACGGAGTGATCAGTAAACATTTTAAAGTGTCCTCCCAACAAATAGTGGAGAAATTTATGTAGTGCGTACACCATGGCTAATCCCTCTCTTTCAGTAGTGGTATAATTAATCTCAGTTGCGGATAGCTTCTTGCTAGCAAAGGCTAATGGTTGGTCAATGTATTATGTTCCCAGATGTGCTAATAAATCTCCTAAAGTGATGGAAGATGCATCGACTTGCACATGAAACTCCTTGGTCCAATATGGGAAAACCAGAATGGGCACTGTAACCATTTTTTGTTTCAATGTGTCGAAGCCCTCCCGGCATTCTTCAGTCCAACTAAACTGACGATCCTTTTTCAACAGCTTCTNCTTCTGTCATCATGAGATCTGATCTTCTGAGTAGTCATCTTGATGTTATAGGAAATCTTCACCATGCTTCTGCTGTGCACTGGAGGTTCTCTGCCAAGTTGTCTTCTTCTTATCTGCATATAGGAGCATCTTTCTGGTATGCCTCAAAGTCTTGAGATTGCTCTGCATGCACTCTTTACTCAATTTCTTCTGGAGAACATTCTTTGCATTCATCTAATGTAGAATTCTGTCTTATGGATGTTGAAGATAATATAGAGATAAGTCTGGTGTACTGGAACAATCATCAAAGTCTCCTCCCTCCATCTGAGAGAACCTCTGATTCTGGATCTCGCAATGCTTTCATTCATAAGTCTTTCGTACACTGTTCTTCATCATGACTTTCAGTTCTTCTGCTTGATTTCCTTTTAGTGAGTTCATATTAGGCTAGTAATCTTGTGGTTCTTGATACCATGACTGGTTGTTTTGGTTCTCTTTTCTTTCTTGGAATCCTTATGTTTTCCTTTTTCTTTTAGGTCCATGGAGTTTCTTATAGATTCCATGCCCTAGAGATTCCACTTTTTACCTTCATCATCGGTTCACAGATCTGGTTGGACAACCATGAATACTTTAAGGCTACTCTTCGAAAGGTCTTCTTCTGCGGTTTAGTTGAACACGTACTGTCTTTCATGATTGCAACCATGGATATATACATTTCATCATCTTCAATGGATCATAGGATTAGCTCCCTCCTAATCTTTGCTTCATGTAAGAGTGCATATAATCTGCTCCCTTCGTCTGACTGCTTCCTTCTCTGTCCTTATTGTCTTCTATAATATATAATAGAGTCCACGCTTCCATCTGCAACCTTATTGTCTTCTGCAATATATAATTGGATCTCTTGCCTTAACAGAGTCCACGCTTCCGTCATAAGTATTTCCCCAATTTCTCTTGATGTCTGACTTCTAAGTCTCTTCAGGATTGATTCTTGCAGTAGCTTCCACATTATTTGTATTTCATCCTTTTATATGTATTATCTTTTGATATTCATTCTTCTCTTATTGTTCTTCCATAGGTATAGTTCTTCTTGGAACACATTATCTTCCAAGAGATAGATATACACGATATGTACAAGGACGATGCAAGCAAGATATGTACAAGAGAGTAAGAAGAGTGTTGTTACCTTTTAGTAGAAGAAATCTCTTCCATCTTGCTTAGTCTTCTTTGTCGGTTCCTTTTCTTCGGCAATCGATGCTTCGTGTTTCTTCTTTCTTTTCTTTAGCTTGGGACACTGATTCCTGTAGTGACCGTACTTTTGGCAGTTGAAGCATTGTATTTCTGAAATGTCTTTCTCTTGATTTGGCTTCCTCCTTGAACCAACCTTCCTTTTGTTCTTGAATCTTGCTGTGAAGGCTTGATCATCGTACTTCTTTTAAGGTTTCTCTTTTGCATTGATCCTTGATTCTTCTTGAGCACAGCAAGTCCAAAGTTCTTCAAATGTTGGGTACTCCTTCCTTGTATTCATGCTTGCGGAAAATGCATCCCATGTCTTGGGAAGACCATTGAGTACTATGTTCACCAATTATTTTTCCAAAGTGATCTATTCAATAGCTTGTAGTTGATCTCTTAGCCGGGATATCCTTACAAAGTATGATGTTATGTTGTCATCATCATTCATCTTCATGTCACGGAGCTCATTCTTCAGACTCATAACTTGTCCAATGTTTCTGACTGAGAAGAGATTTGTNGTAATGTCTTCCACATGATTTGTATTTCATCCTTTCATATGTATTATCTAATGATATTCATCCTTGTCTTGTTGTTCTTTTATAGGTATAGTTCTTCTTGGAACACATTATCTTCTAAGAGATAGATGTATAGAGACGATGCAAGCAAGATATGTACAAGAAATAAGAAGAGCGTTGTTACCTTTTAGTAGAAGAAGTCTCTTCCATCCTGCTTAGTCTTCTTTGTAGGTTCCTTTTCTTCGACAATCGATGCTTTGTGTTTATCCTTCCTTTTCTTTAGTTCGGGACATTGATTTCTGTAGTGACCGTACTTCTGACAGTTGAAGCATTATATTTCTGAAATGTCTTTCTCTTGATTTGGCTTCCTCCTTGAACCAAACTTCCTTTTGTTCCTGAAGTTCTTGAATCTTGCTGTGAAGGCTTGATCATCATAATTCTTTTGGGGCTTCTCTTTTGCATTGATCCTTGATTCTTCTTGAGCACAGAAAGTCCAAAGTTCTTCAAATGTCTGGTACTCCCTCCTTGTATTCATGCTTGCGACAAATGCATCCCATGTCTTGGGAAGACCATTGAGTACTATGTTCACCAATTCCTTTTCTGAAGTGATCTCTTCAATGGCTTGTATTTGATCTCTTAACTGGGAGATCCTTACAAAGTATGATGTTATGCTGTCGTCATCATTCATCTTCATGTCGTAGAGCTCATTCTTCAGACTCATAACTTGTCCAATGTTTCTGACTGAGAAAAGATTTGTTCGGGCATCGTACATCTTCTTTGATGAGTCAATATGGGAGATGTAGGGTATCAAGTGGTCTTTTATGGAACCCACTATGATACTCATGGCATTGATGTCAACATCTTTGAACTTCTCTATAGCTGCAACGTTCTGCGGTTCCTTCTCTTCTCCTTCTGTAAACTCTGGTTTCACGATCTTTCCTTTCACAATATCCAACACTTTATTCTTATCAACGATCAGGTCAATCCTTGTCTTCCATGCTCTAAAGTTAGAGGCTCCATCTAGCTTGTTCTCAGACTTCATAGAGTTCATCATGGCTTGCTTGACTTGGTCAAACCCTAGATTTGACCAGA
>JZKD02S0085403.1:13833-25089 GCA_000966675.3 Picea glauca | reverse complement strand
AGCAATAGCGCGGGACAACGCCTTCGAGTTATTCGCCACCAGATCCAGGTACGCAATACATTGTTTAAACAAAAAGAAAAATGTTGAGTTGCATATGATTGAGATAATGATGGATAAATTAATTAGGATGATTCTGCCCCCTTGTTATTTTCTGTGTTTTCCGTTACTGTCCATTAATCTGCAACCCTTCTTGGCATTGATGTGTGTCTCGGTGTGGTCTCCTTTAAAAAAAAAAAAAAAGGAGAAAAAAATAAATAAACAAAATAGTAGATATGTATATTGCAATAGGGGTTGTCGCAGCGATTCGATGGCTAAAAATTTTGCGTTGATATCGCCTCAGATTTGATAAAAGGAATTTCTCTGCTTTCTGTTGTTGAAACCTTTCTGCGATTGGGGGTTAAAAATCCCTGTGTTGACAGTGATTTTTCTGCGTTTTTATGTGGGGTTACTCTGCGTTTGGGGGTGAAATTCTGGCATTCTTTCTGTGTTTGTCTCTGCGTATTATTTTTTTTTATATACCTCCTTGCGTTATATATCCCTACATTGGGAGGAGTATACTCCACAACTGTCAGTCTCTTAGCTCAACGCCCTTCTTCCCTTGAGCTCGGAATTCTCCTTCTGCGCTTGGTGTTTCTCTCAGCTTGTCGTTGGCCCCCGAATTTTTCTGTGCGTCTTGATTGAATGCCTCTGCCGTCTTGGGCTTCGTTTGGCACATTGGAGTCTCAAGGGTATTCTGAATTCTGGTTTCATCTCTGCATACACGGATTCAGTGGCATTTCGTTTCCTTTGTGGCGTGTCTGCGATTTCGTGTGTATTTCGTTCCTTTATTTGCGTTCCTGCAATCGTTTGGCCCTTCCCTTCGAAATTTGTTGATGTGATTGATTAATAATGTCCTGAAGTTGATGGAAATCGTATTTACAATAATTTGCATGGCAGCAAATGAGTAAAACGAGATCTGGAAATTTTTTATATAAATTAAATTACGTTTCCCCCCCTGCTAATGTCTGTTTGAGACGAGTTTCCTGGGCGATTTGGTCGGGGAGGGATCTGCGCAGGTGGCGCATCAAATCTGGGCATGGGATGGTTTTAAATGCTTGTTAACACTGTGCCTTCTGGCAGCCAACGTAAATCTCTGCTACAGTAACAGAATCACCCTCAGCACTCTCCGTAACTGCTCGCCTTGCACCTAAAATAAACCTTTTAATTCATTACATTACCTTAGCACGCTGCACATTGGTAAAGGGAATTACTATGCCATTGTCAGAAAGGTTCAAACTGAGTTGTTTCCCGGCACCGTTTACGTGCGTTAGTTGTCCTTCGGTGAGTGATAGCCTGTAGGCATCCACGGCCGCCAGCTGTCTCCTTGCTATTTCTTGTCCTCGAAATTCCTTCCCTGTCTCTAGAAAAGCCTGAGTAAAGCTCTGTTGGGTCCAAGATAACTGTACTACTGATGTTTTCCTTGCCTGTCCAGATCGCCTTGTCCCCCACTCGTATGTCCTTTGAGTTTCTGTAATGGGCGATATTAATGTTTGTTTAATAGAATAGGTTAATACTAGACTAAGCGCATTGTTAATATTGTTAGCCCGCCTGGTAAATGCTTGACCGATTTGCAATGTTACTATATGTAAGGTGAAATGTTAAATAATGATGCTGAACGAAAGGTTTATATTGGAACGAGTTTGATATCTTATTTGTTACGATGATATGAAAGGAGTAGCTTATTTTTGAAATTAAAGACAATTCATCTCCTGTTATTTAAATTTAGATATTATCATTAAATCTTAATCATTGCATTTCTTAATCTTCACATGTTTAAAGTATATAGTTATTTTAGAAATTTAGAATTCTATTATTAAATGGATCTCATTTGTTTTAACTTTGAATATCAGGGCATAATACATTCATGTAGATTTTTCATTACTAGAAAGGGTATGAGTGGGGTTTGGAGGATAAGTTGGATTGGTCATTTGATGTTTAACCATTATCTAAAAAAATATATATATATATCAAACTCGATTTTACTTATCCAATAATAACTTATTTTAATTCTTTGAATCAAATATCTGGACTCCCGAAGAATGAAATTTGTTAATATATTATTGATGCTTAATTAATTTTGCTTATAGTTTACATAGATTTGGATTCTCAAAACTCGATTGTTTTATTCAGTAATGATGCTTCTGCCTAATTTCTAATATGTTGATAGTTTATTTATGCAACGTGTAAGATTCACTTCTTCAATTTATACACATATAAGGAAAATGAAAGTAAATAATTTTAAAGGTGATTAAAATATTTAAATGATATGGTACTGAATATGAGAGATGCGAAGTTGTTTTATACACCTATAAAGAAAATGAAATTAAAATATTTCAAAATTAATTAAACGAGCACAACCACATAATTGACATCTTTAATTGATGGATATCTTAATTTATTGTAGATTGTAAGGTGGATAGTTGTCATTGTCATTTAAACTTTATCATATTACAAGATTGCCCCTTTTAAAACTATGGTGTATGTTGTACTTTCAATTGATGAGTTCCAATAATCATGTTGCTATTTCCATATAGTGACCTCTTAAATTAATGGCTATTTTAATTATTGTTATTTAAAAATTGATAGGGGTCACATCCCAATATGCCCTTTTTACTTTTGTCATTAAAATTTATTATTTTAGATTGCCCTGTTAACTTATGATGTATGTTGTTGTTTTCCCATTTGATATTACCTATAAGTATGATGTCATCTTTAGTGCATTGATATTAGACCTTAGTGAATGATTTAATCTTGTAAGGTCATTATGAATTTAGCGGTTGTAGCATACCAGTAGTATGATAGTCATGACATAATGATAGATTGTTAATGTTTCTTGACAGAGTTATCGTCACTTTAATTTGTTGTTAATAACATACGTGGTGCGATAACCTGGAATTACGTACCTTAAATTACCCAGTTAGTATATCGGGGTGGTTGTTCTTTAGATATTGTGAACTTGGGTGTTCGTTGTCAGAGTCCTTGTCATGCGCCTTTTGCGCCTTCTGTCAGGGGCGCAATTGTTCTTCTAATTCATGTTGTACATCGATTGTCATCAGTTGGTTGCCTAGTCGGTTGTGTCGGGTGGGATGTAGACACCTCCATGCTCCTCAGAACAGTCGCCATCCCTGAGACCTTAAATGGTTAAAATCGATGGGAACCTGGGCTTGAGCGTTGATTATGTGTCTTGGAGGTCCTAACCTTGCAGGGTAGGACAGGCGGGTGGTCAATTTTACTTTTGTCGCTAAATGTTTGCGTTGTGCACCTTTGCCTATGGTCGTATTTTGTTTGCAGTTACTCGTCGTATGCCTTTTGTCTTCTTGCGATGAACACCGTGGTCACGTCTTGTTGGTTGTCAAGGGGCGAAGTAGATTCAAGTGTGTTTTTACTTCTACACGCGCGCACACACCTTAAACACAAAAAGAAAAAAAAAAAATTGCACCTGTATACTAGAATGGTTGTCGTAACGAGGCGGTTCGTTACAGGACATATCCTACTATGTATTAATTTAAATTTTTATTTTTATGTTCACTACTATGTATTAATTTAAATGTTTCTTTTTATGTTCATTGAGGACTATTCAAAAGCACAGATTGAAAATTGTCATAGAATAATATAGTATACTAATGACCCTATTGGTTACATAGATGCACTTAACTAATAAAAAAAAATAGAGGAAAGATAGGCATATGAGATCTACTAAATAAATGAAAAGAAAAAATTAGAGTGTGAAATAATACAAGAATGTGTTGTTATTTATCTATTTAAGAATATGCAAAGCCAATTTAATACAAGAATGTGTTGTTGTTTATATATTTAAGAATATGCAAACCCAATAAATGGACAAGATAAAAGTGATCTGTCAAACATACGATTGTATAATTGCATATCGATTTAAGAATATATGATAGTATAGACAACACTTTAAACCATGTAAAACCTATTTGAGAATATATGGTAGTAGAAAACACTTTAAACCATGCAAAGCCTACGCTGGTATGAACTGCATTAAAAGAAAGAAATTTTCATGATCTACCAATTTCCTTTCAAAAAACTTGTGTTTGATTTTGGAAGAAGGTAATCAATGTGGGATTCAAAGGAGGAGGTATGCATTCAAGCATTGTGTTTCATACATGCCAAGGAACAACAAATACCCCTTACATACAACTCAGATAATATGTATGAAAGGGAATTACATTAGTAAAATAATTTGCGGGCTATGGTTTAATACTATTCACATAAACCCACATTTTTGCAAGGGTCGTTGATTCACTTGACTTTAGGCAACGTTGTATTAATTTCCTTAAATTTGTTAAAGAAATCTATTAATTACAATTTATGCAATTTAATTCTAATGAATAACACTTCTAAATAAGTTTAAATGCAAATCAACTTAATTATTAAAATGGAGATTTTAAATAATTTCAAATTTTAAATAAAAACCAACTTAATCATTAGAATGGAGATATTGGTATATATATGGTATTATTATTAAAGTGTTATTACAACAAGTGGAAGAGATGTTTAAATTGTTTTTAGTTGTTAGAATATTTATTTAAAAAATGGAAGAAAAAAAATACCATGTAAAGAAGTCAATGCTTTCAAATCTAGGATAGAAGAGATGTTCAACTATTTTTTGATTGGTGCAATAGTAATAAAAATAAAATTATCAAGATAGAAGAGATATCCAACTTAATTATAGGTAATGTTTAAATACAATAAAATCTTCAGATAGAAGAGATGTTCAACTCTTTTTTTGTTTGTGTGATAATGATAAAATAAAATGCTCAAATTGATGTGACAATAAAATAAAACCTTAAAAAGGAAGATATGATCAAATCTTCTTTAATTTTATCAGTCATTAAAAAAATGTTCAAAGCTAGAAGAGATATTCACCTCAAAGTTCATATACCCTTAATAAAATAAACTAGAAAGTATTATATAATCCTATATATTCATAAATACATGTACTTTCAATGCAAAATAAAAAATTATGGAATGTATATGTGTGCCACTTGTTTAAAAACATCTTAATGGTATTCCATCTTCAATGATTCGGTCATGATTGAATTTGGACATTTTCCATTTTCTAACTTTTTTTTTATTGAACTTTTATTAACTTTATGCACATTGCACATACCAAATGACTATATTGACAACTTTTGACATCTAACTGAGTCTTGAAACTGAACATGAGTATCAGTTTGATCGATTTCTTGAAAAAAATATCCTTTCAATACAATGGATCCTCTTTCATATATAAAATCGTTATCATCAAAATCTTCTAATAGCCTCATCTTTTGTTTTGTGCATCACATCGAATAATATTTTACGTTTTCAGTGTTGTCTACAGGTGCAACCATGGAAAAGACATCTCTTGCAAATAATTGGATATATTGGACAACAAATAGTTCGTGTTAGATTATCACACAAATACATCTACAAGTTATTTGAAAAAAATTAAACATAAAAATTACCTTCTCTAACAAGATCAGAAACTCTATCGCCATCAACTGAAACAACAGTTTCATTTGATTACATCTCCTCTGATCTTGCAAGTGGAATTTTCCCTTTTACATTAAGTTCGGTATGTCTCCAAGATTTAACATATTCTGCATTTTCATTTTCACAAATATCTATGGATTTTGTGTCCTCTATGCAAACTAAACAAAAATAAGACTCATTTCTTCTATCAAATGCAAACACATTTTGATAACGTTTTATTTTAACTGAATGTATTTTTCCTGTCCCGGGTATTGTACTGGCATCATATGAGATTGATCTATTTACATCTTGGATTCCAACATACCAAAAAAAAAGTGCACAAGACAAGAACTTGTTAACTTGAAATCTCTCAAGAAAATGATTGAAGATTGAATATAAATTTGAACATGTTCAAATAAAAATATCTTGTGTACATTTGTAACATTTATATATAGACACATCTATGCACATCCCTTGAAGGATTATATTCATGGATTAGTGCCATTTTTCACCATTCAACAATTTTTTCAACAGATTCAAAACGATCGGCATGAGGGTTCATCTGATACTTTTCAAGTGCTCATTTTACACATGCCCCTGCACCGTCGTGCTCTCCTTTTCCATGACCGGTCTCAAAAAAATTCCTACAATGTTGGATGTTTAATTTTTATGAAGACGACATAACCAATGGAATGATCGTGAAAAATTGAACTGACCCACACACCCATCTGACCATATCCAATGTTGATCGAATCCGATTTCGCATTCTTTCAATGAATCATAAAATTTATCAAAACATTGTTGTACATAATGTGTGTCGTGTGCTTGATTGACGCAACCTTCCCCACTCCTTGAAGAATGATCGCTCTCACCAGGACCTTCTCTTCCCTCGGCCCGAAGAGTTAGATTACTCTTCTAATTCCCTCTCGGGAATTCTTCACCCACAACACTCCCCAATGATTTCCCTTATCAATCGGAAAATTGAAATTCGCGATATCACGAATTCTATGCTCGCGTGCCTTATGCCTCACGAGTCCCCGAACCCCGATATGGGTCAATTGTTGACTTTCTCTTCTTCTACTATCGGAGTTTTCCCTATCGGGATATCGCTACTCATGATGTCGACACTCTGAATTCCCAAACTCCGAGCTCCTATGTGCCGACCCTCCGATACGATGCCACTTGTACTCCACTAGCTCCCGGGGTCCCACAGTGCCACGTCACCATCGGGATATCGCGGATCGCGAATCTAACATGAAAGTGAACTCTGTCGTCGAGAAACCCGATTCTCCGAACCCCGAGTAGATGGGATTCCTTGACACGCATCCCCACGATCAACGGTTGTGATCCTATCGGGATATCGTGGATCGCGATATCGCCACTCCCGTTCCAATGACTTGGTGCTTCAACTCACGATATGCCGATATGCGATGGAACGTGCAAATCTGATGGTTCCTATGAACCCAGATCGAAGACACTACTCCCTCCTGAGCTTCGAACTTCTAAATGCTCACGCTGTAATCTTCGCGCACTTTTGCAAGATCTGACGGTCCTCGGGTTCTCGTGGAATCTCTCCAGGAGATTTCAACCATCTGTCCTTCTTTTGATATTTCCTGCAAGATGAATCAAACGCTTCCTCTGTGAAGACTTGTTCAACCACTCGCCAACTTGTGGAGTTTCTCTCGGGATTTCCACAGTACCCCTGCAATTCTCCTCCAGTGAACTGTAGGCCTATTCCTCCTGATCTTGTCTTCGCTTCAAAAGTCTTTATGAGGACTTGTTGCATGCACTCCTTGCGGAAAATCTTCGAACACGACTAAGTGTTGAAGTTTCCTCGAATCTGCGGGCTCACCTGCAACAGCAGTCTTAATTCCCTTTTCTCAGAATCGCAACTCTGAGTCTTTGTTCAGCCTGCACACGCCTTGCACGGCTCCGGTGCCAAACCTGCACTTCTGAGATGAATGGAAACAAAAGCTATCTCTAAGTAAACCCTGCAGTCACGCACTCCTTGCGGACAAATTCAACTGCACACTTTGCAGGAATTCTCTGGCACACTTAGAGAAACAATTGAAACTCATTCATTCCTTATCTCAGATTTCATATCAACCATGAAATCACATACACAGCATATAAAAGCAAGTGTAAAACAGAAGCAAACATCCATGAGCATAATATCAAAAATACACAGAGAATAACACAACCATGGAATTGAATCAAGCTTTTATATTAATTCAATATTTGTACATGGTGGTTCTTCACAATATCTCTGCTTCTCTCCTCTCCTTGCTCCTGGATGAATGAATCTGAATTATCTCGATATCTTACAATGTACAAAGGAGGGTGTCTATATCCGTTTTCCCTCTCGGAAACTGAAACTGTCTAATCTAGACTTAAACATGTATCTACCTACATTAAATATATTAAATGCCTTCCTATCTACTAAGGACGAGAGCTTAAAGGCTCAAGGTCCCCTTTACATTACAAGTGCGTTTCTTTATGAATGACTTCATTAAAGAGCGGTGCAACAACTCCCAAGTATTTCAATATATGTGTTGGCGCTGTCCAGCTGGTTCCTCTTAATGTGCTGGCTCGTTTGATGTGTTGTGTATGCTCCTGCATCATACTCCTCGGCTTGAAAACTTTCATGGGCTCCTGTCCATGAGCTCCTGCACGGTATGCCCATGCCTCTGTATCATTGCTTCATTTTCCTAGCTAGCATCCTCCACTGGGTGGTTCTTCCATTTGACTAGGTATTCAAAGTATTCCTTCCGCCTGGTCCTCTTACCCACTCGTTTGCCCAGTATGCACTCCATCTGCGGCTTCTCTGCAACTGGCAATTGATTATGCCACTGGACCACTGGTTCCTCAGTTCCAGTCTCTGCTTCTCCAGCCCTGTATGGGTATAAATCCAAAACATTAAATATTAGAGATATCCCGATGCCCTCTGGCAACTCAATTTCATACGCGTTCTCTCCAAGTTTCTTCAGGACTCTGCACGGTCCGATTTTCTTCATCTTCAGCTTATTATATGTTCCCCTTGGGAACCTCTCCTTCCTCAAGTGTGCCAGAACAAGATCGCCAACTTCGAACTGAAGTTGTCTCCGATGCTGATCCGCTCTGCGCTTGTACTCCTTATTTGAGTCTTGTAATCGCTGCTTCACCTTGCCGTGAAGTTCCTGCATCGCTTCAGCGAATTCTTCTATGCTCGCACTGCTATTCATAGCCTGTTCTGACTCCCTGAGTTTAGAAACTCCCCTCGGTTGTGTCCCATACACAATCTGGAATGGACTTTTTCCTGTACTCCGATTCACTGAATCATTGTATGCAAATTCTGCCTGTGGCAATATGTTATCCCAGCTGCTATGGTGCTCTGTCACCAAGCTTCTCAACAAATATCCCAAGCTCATGTTGACCACTTCTGTCTGCCCATCCGTCTGAGGATGGTAAGATGAACTAAAAGCTAAATTAGTCCTTAGCTTCTTCCATAGCGTCCTCCAAAAATTACCTATGAATTTTGTATCCATGTCCGAAACTATACTTCTCGACAATCCATGAAGTCTGACAACTTCTTTGAAAAACAAGTTTGTGATGTGGGTCGCATTGCTGGTCTTCTGACACGGAATAAAATGTGCCATCTTAGAAAACCTGTCCACCACCACAAAGATGGAATCAACCCCTCTCTGCGTCCTTGGCAGTCCTAACACAAAATCCATGCTAATTACCTCCCATGGCCTCTCCAGTATGGGCAATGGATGATAAAAACCTGCATTCTTCTTTCTCCCTTTCGAATGTTGACAAATTCGACATATGCCAACAAATATCTTGACATCGGCTCGCATACCCGGCCAAAAATACGATTCGCTCAGCTTTGCGAATGTTTTGTCATGACCAAAGTGACCTGCTAATCCCCCGCTGTGCTTTTCCTTTAGCAGATTCTCCCTCATGGAGAAATTCGGAATACACAGTTGATTGCCTCTGAAAAACAATCCCTCCTGGATCATGTAGTCTATCCATGGGCTCCGATCTCTGAGAACTGGGTTCTCGGCTGCTTCATAAGCTTCTCCGAAGTTTGCATCTCCAGCATACATGTCCCTTAGGTTTTCAAAGCCCAATGTCTTGACTCGGAACTCCTGCAACAGTAAACATTTCCTGCTCAGAGCATCAGCCACTTTGTTAGCAGTCCCTGAAATGTGTTTAATCACAAACGTAAAATTCTGCATATACTCTACCCATTTTGCATGCTTCTGATTCAACTTATCCTGTTGACTTACAAACTGCAATGCATGATTATCACTGTACAATACAAATTCCTTGTGTATCAAGTAATTCCTCCACTTCTTCAATGCCTGTATGATGGCATAAAACTCTTTGTCGTACGTGGAGTATTTCAGCTTTGCTTCATCCAGCTTCTCACTGAAATATGCAACTGGCCTGTCCTCTTGACTCAAGACCGCTCCTATGGCATACCCACTGGCATCACACTTCACCTGAAATGTCTTCTGGAAATCAGGCAACACCATAATTGGTTGCTCTGTGATCTTCCGCTTCAACATATTGAAGCTCCTTTCAGCCTCCGCTGTCCAATGAAAAGTTTTATGTCGTTTCTTCACTGTGTCCATCATCTCTGCGCTAATTCCGCTGAAATTCTTAATGAAATTCTTGTAGAAACTAGCCAAACCATGGAAACTCCTCACCTCAAAAACATTTCTCGGTGATGGCCAATTCTTGATCACTTCCACTTTCTCTGGATCCATTTTCAACTCATTCGCTGAAATAACAAAACCCAAGTAAATGAGTTATGTCTTTATGAATGAAGATTTCTTCATATTAATCAACAACTTCTCCTGCTGTAGTTTCCTCATCACAATGGCCAAATGTTTCAAATGCTCGGCCTTTGTCTTACTAAAAATCAGTATATCGTCCAGATATATGACGACAAACTTTTCGATGAATTCCCTCAGGACTTCATTCATCAACCTCATGAATGTGCTCGGCGCATTTGTCAAGCCAAACGGCATGACAAACCATTTGTACAAACCTTCGTTTGTCTTGAACGTTGTCTTCCATTCATCACCCTCTCTCATGCGAATCTGGTGATATCCTCTCTTCAAATCAATCTTTGAAAAGTAATTTGCCCCACTCAGACAATCCATCAGATCATCCATTCTCGACAGTGAAAAATTGTACCTGATGGTGATATTGTTAATCGCTCTGGAGTCAGTGCACATTCTCCAGCCACCATCCTTCTTCGGACTGAGTACTGTTGGAACAACACATGGACTTGTTAGGACCACATATTGTACCTTTTTACCCATACTTTTTGCCATTATTATACCCTTCATCACCTGTATTTAGACTCATATTAACACTTCATCTGATCACTCCAAGGTATACAACGTCCTTTCTCATCACTATATGTTTAATTTGTTTTGCATAATACTTTACATTACTTTTTGACCTAACCATTGATTAGAAGCGCATAAGTGTCCATATTTGTAGAATAGTATATAAGGCCAATGCTGAAACACAGAACTATCTAAGTCGCCGCTGAAACACGGAAGCTGCTACACAGTCCGAAGATGCAGATGCTGAAACACGGAGCTGCTACACAATCTGAGGATGCATAAGCCGAAACACGGAGCAATCACTCAGTTCATAAGTGCAGATGCTGAGACACAGAGGAAGCCACCACGATGCTGAAACACGAGTCCTGACAGCTAGCAGTCAAACCGACAC
>JZKD02S0085370.1:9977-25090 GCA_000966675.3 Picea glauca | reverse complement strand
ATTGCATCAAAAATGGAAATGAACCCTAAATAGAGACAATTACCAAGATACAGGAAATCCAAAAAATCTTGAAGATATGGAAATTGAGAGCACAAAGTTACCCGACTGGGTAGCCCGCATAATTGTTGAGAGCCAAGAAATTACATAGGTCCTCCCAATAGAGGAACCTATTTTCTTTGACAATCAATCCTTAACACTACACAATACTCAGTGCAAGAGGCACGAAAATAAGCTGCATATAGAGAGGGTCGGTTTCAAACACAAAAAGGTGGTTCAGAAATCAAGGTTAGTGGTTGATGTATCAAGATTTGCATCGTTTGAACGCGTGTAATTAGATCAATCCACAGAAAATTCTCTTGCAGATTCAATTTTGGAACAAGAGTTGAAAACCATTAAATTGAAGAGAAGAATAAGTGAACTTGAGTAAGCACTCAGTCATAGACCACTATTTGAACAACCACTAGCCATACTTTCAGCATAATAGACTCCCCCAAGTACTCCAACAATCTTAAGGCCAGTCATGAAGGCCGTGTAATTTTTGAATGGAGTCATGCTCTATGTTGTTGATAACATTAATAGGAGACTCAATATAGTCAAACGGGCATAGGAAATCAACACCGGTATATGTGATCTTTCATAGAGGACTTTAAGTTTTACTAAATATTTGCAAAGAGACTTGCATCATGATGAAGCGTACTACAAAAAAGAGACAAACAATTTTGTTGCACAAGTGACTAGTATCAGTGACCATCAAAGAAATCAGTAGGGACTGCCTAATAACAATAGAATAATGCAAATAAAGGCAGTTTGAGAACAATGAATAAAAATGTTGCAAGATGCAATTGTTGCTTGCAAAAAAATCAATAAAAGAAGAGGAAATGTTATTTTAAAAGCATTTGATGTCGTTAAATAAATGTAAGGTCCACAACTTTTCAGAAATTCACCAATGATTGTTGAATAAGATCTTAATAGTGACTTTCTAGCAATGAAGACTTCATTAACTAGTGACTTTGTGGCAATGAATACTTCATTAGCTAGTGACTTTGACAACCTCGTGGAGTTTCTTGAAGAAGAACTGAAATAATGTCTTGTTACATTTTTCAATGAAAATGAAGAGCACTTGTCAACCATCGAACAAATACAACTGGAACACAAAGAAATGGAGGAAAATATGTGTGTGCTTCAATTTAAGTAAGAAATCGTCGTCCCACGAATCAAAAACGATATTGATAACTGGGTTAAAAATGCCTTGCAGCAAATTATTAACCCAAAATAACTACCACAGATAGTTTCTTCAATAAAAGGCCAAAGAAAAAATGTTATGAAACCATATAGATAGCAACAAAGGGAAAACTAGAATAATAGAATACTTGTTTCTTGGTAGGTAGTATGTTGTTTTCATTTGCTACTGCTATCCTTTTATTTTTCTAACTTGGTAATTGGTCACAATTCTTCGTTTGATGTCCTTTGCACACTTAACACTACTTTCTAACTATCTCTCTCTCTTTCTTACAGATCTTACTTCTATTCACTGTTCCACAAGATCCCCAATCCCAATCCATTTGGACAAATGCATTTACTTTTTACAGACATTAATTAAAAGACAAATGTGTATTTTTTGAACTTGTTGAAGAACTCTTTAGCATAGATTGCTAATGATTTTCCAGGCTTAGAGTATAAAACTGAATTTTCAACTCTGCTTTCACTATTTATAATTTTTCAATGAAACATCACGTTAAGTTATGTGCATATGTGCTACTTTACTTGTATTATGAGAAATGTTATTTTGAATTTTAGACCTTTTTCACAAGCATTATGTAAGGGACAATTGTATATATTTTTTTGTGCTTGCCAAGGGACTGTTTTTGCATATATGGGAACTTGTTTTCAACCCTTTTAGTTTTAAATTGAATATAGTCAATTATGTCTTCATTGTGTATCACTTTTCAATGAAATATCATGTTGAGTTCTCTACATATGTGGATATTTACTTTCATTCTGCAAAATGCTATATTGACCTTTATGCCATCATTTGTAAATTTTATAGCATATTGTGAACACTGAATAGAATACATCCTTGTCCTTTCTCATAGATTGTTTTATTTCTAAATTTTAAGTTAAGAAACCAACTACATTGTTAGGTTTCGTTTCAGTTTTCTATGGTGACAATTTATACTACCCCATTTAAATAACATGAAAATTGAAAAAGCATCTATCCTACTCCATTGAAAATTGTCTACTAGACCAACACTTTCATACACAGTTTTCTTTCCCATTTATGTTATTTACAAAATCAGTTTTTCTATTAAGTTGGAACATCAACAATTCATCTACCTTTGCATTATATTTGATTTGTTCAGTTTTTTTGTACAATATATTTGCTCGCCTTTAGTTGAAAAAACAGTTTTCCTATTAAACTGGAAGTTTGAGAATAATGTTGATTTTGGACTTTGTTTCATGTCTTTTGTCATATGCACATTGTATTTTCTGAAATTCGAAAAAAAACAAATCATACCAGTGATAATTTCTTGATGTGTTGCTCACAATTTCAAATATTTGCACAAGAAACATGTATTGTAAAAGGAATTTGATCACATCTTCTTTCTGCATATACTAAGCTATGCACAGTTTGCATTGTCTTGCTCACATCCTAACTTCCATGCACCTCACATTATTTCTAGCACATCCCGGGCTCAGTGTATTCTACATTGCCTCTTTGCATCTTCATCCTCACAATCTCTTTACAAATTTTTATGGTATATGTTTTTATATAGTTATATGTTAAATTTCATGTCTTGTGCAGAAAACTACAGGACCTATGCTTCTCGCACACCCACACATAATATCCTCTACATAATTTGCATATCTTTGAGTGAATGTTGGCATCAACACAATTTACATTGCTTCTGGCACATCTTGGCCTCTGCATACTACTTTTTTCTAAGTTTCATGCTCCATTTTGTTTTACATAGTAAAATGCCAAATCTGATATCATGTGTGGAGAACTTTGGATCCTTTGCTTCTCACACATGCTACCCTCTACACACATTTCACTAAGTTTTATGTGTGAATCATCCACAATTCCATTGGTCTCCTTTATATCCACACACTTTTACTTCCACACAATAGAAAGAGTCAAACCTAAGATTTGATTATGCTACTATTTATTTTTTATCCTCTTGTTCCCCTCATATAGTTATAGCATATTGCAATAAAGGTGCCACAATTTTTATATTATTCTTCAAATGCATACTCTACAACTAAAATAGAAATCAATTGCAAATACAAAACATCAACTCAGTTAACTATTTTCCAGATTAAACTCGGGAACCTATATTTCAGAATAGTTCCAACTTTTGTAATTTCCACTTTGTATCCTAATTTCCAAACACTTTACAATGGTTCTCTCATATTCCAACATTGCCACTGAACACTTCACTTACTTATGTTACTTATTGTGTATGTTAACCACCCATTCAACCCTTCACTTAGTTACTAAGGTTTGATCCACATTGAACATTTACTATTTAACTACTAAGTTTTACTTAACATTAAAAAATTAGTAAACATTACTTTACATTCAACAATTTTTCATCTTTCACGTTTCTACAAACTTTTATCCTAAATATTTTTAGTCCAAACACTTTATAGTGCTTTCCACATATGTTAATCTTCATGAACATTACACTTTTCACAAACTTTTGTATGCAAATCTCCAACAATTTCATGGCTCTCATTTATATATACACACATTTTATTTCCCACAATAGATAGTCAAATTGAAGATTTAGTTATTTTATCATTTCACTTATTTGTTTTTTGCATATGCTAGAATGGTGTGTTTCGTTTTGTTGATTTCATTGTCTTTTGAAATTCAATTACGAGGTATATTTATTTATCACAATTTGTTATGTGTGATGACAATGTGATATCTTTGTCAATAGATTGCATTGGATGTATTCATTCATAAATATGATTCTTTTCTTCATTCATAGATGTCTCTTGTGTCAATACATAGAAATTGTTTTTAACAAATTATTATGTTAAATGTTTTTTCCTCGACAATACTAAATGTTTTCACTTGTTTTTTGTTTGTTCTTATCATTCTCCTCTTGCATAAACAATAATGTTATTGTACCTATACAGAGGTGTGGAAGCTATATATGTCTAGGCTATATGTCTGTGCCAAACATGTATAATTAATATTTATTAAATTAATAAATAATCATTAATCTTTTAATTAGTTGTATAGTACTATATTAAAATATATATATAAATCATTTTTACACCAAATAATAGACATCATTATAAAATACTATGTTATAAAATTTAGTCATAATTTCTATCATTTACACTCATTTCAATCACTTACAAAAATAACTACATGATTATTTATGTATTTTATTTACTAAGTGTTAGTTGTGCAGAAATATACCTGTGGAGAGGTGTGAAAGCCATATGTTTGCGTACTATATGTTTGTACTAAAGATGTATTTTATTTACTAAGTGTTTCTTGTGTAGGGATATACCTATGTATATCTACAAAAACTATGTCTTTGTAGACTATATCTTTGTGCCAAAGATTAATAATTAACTTTTATTACATTAATAATTAACATTTATTTTTAATATAAGTATATACATAAAAAAAAAATATTTTAAGCATATGCATATGAATAACACGATTCAAATAATGATAACATTGGCAATTATTGGTCTAAGTGTTCACTATGCAAGGATATACTTGTGCAAAGGTCTAGAAGTTATACATGTGTGGACTATAAGTTTGTGTTGAAGATGTATTTTATTTACAAAATTCTCGTTGTGTGGGGATATACCCATGAAAACATGTGCAAACTATATGTGTGCACACTATATGTCTACATTGAAGATATATAATATACTTTTATTAAATTAATAATTAACTTTTATTTCTAATATATGTATATACCTAAAAAACACATTATTAAGCATATGCATATGCATAACAATCTTGTATTATTGATAACATTGATATCTATTAGACTAAGTGTTCATTGTGTGAGCTTATATTCATTTATGCCCATTTCAATCACTTTCAAAAATAACTGTATATTTTTTATGCATTTTATTTGCTAAGTATTTACTATGCTGGAATGTACTTGTCGAAAGGTGCAGAAGCCATATGTGTGCAAACTATGTGTCTCTGTTGGAGATGTATTTTATTTACAAAGTATTTGCTCCAGAAGGATATAGTTGTGTGAAGTTGTGGAAGGTATAAATGTGCATATTATTTGTTTGTGTTGAAGATGTATAATTCCATGTCGCAACACTAAGACTATAGCAATCAGTTTTGCGTTGACCATGATTATTTTTTTGCATTGACCAAAAATTTTGTGCATATTTCCATAGTTTAACTTTGTTACAAGAGATCAATTTTTTTCCTAGGTGTTATAGCAAGATTTGCCTCGCCCTATGCAAACTTGCACAGAAGGCCTTTTTCCATTTCCCTATGTAGCCTTGAAGTTCTTTTTTGCAAATCTCAGAGCTAAAAATATTATTTTTCCACATATAAGTGCCCTACCTATAGTACGACATGCATATACGCAGGTTGCACAACTACAACCCGTGTACATCGGAATTTGTGCCCAAAATAAAAAAAAAATGCTGTCGGGTTTCCATGTCACGTCACTATATCTATGATCCTTGGCCTTCCATATACTGGAAACGTTCTGATTCAACCCTTTAGTTCCACTTGAAGGCTAAAAATGGGCCAAATCCGAGCTATGGAAAAGAGGAGAAGAATTCAACTTTGAGAGAAAATTTACTCTGGAGAAATTATTCTGTTCATATTGAGTTTGCATCCCTTTTTCCTTTTAATTATGAACACATTGTTCATCCCCCAAGCTCTTCCCTACTTGATTGAGAAACTCATCGTCTCTCTTATATGAGCTTGCCTTCGGTGTTGGATTGAAGTGGTGGAGGCCCAACTGGAAGGAACTTAGTTTCTCGGTTCCAAACCGTGCCAACACAGAAGTTTGTAATTCATTCACTTGTGTTGATTACATTTTAATAGAAATACTCTTTTCTCGTCCAATTAATACCTTCAAAATATTTGAATTGTTATTCCATGGGCATATTTGTTATGAATTTTGATGGATTATGCTATTGAATGTGCTAACATTATATATTGTCACCATATGTTTTCATTTCTTGGTTGTTGAGGACAAGTTGCAGGTGTATTTCTTTGAGTCAAGTGCTCAACGATGGAATTCATCAAATGTCTGGACGAGGTAGGCATTTTATATTGTCTTGATAGCATATTTGTTTATATAGTATACATGAGATTAGAGTTGATATATGCAGTCATTTTCGTCTATTGTAGTTTACCCTAGCCATAGAGAGATTTTCCACGTAACATTAGGATATGATTGGTCCTTCAAAACAACATCTTCTTTCCCAACAAAAGGCAAGAATTCAAAACACAGTAGTAATTCCACACATTTAGCAGATGGTTGGAACAAGTGCATGCACAGGTGACCAATAAGTGAATGAACACGAATTTAATAAGCAATTTAATTATGTAGTTGTAGTGAATGATTGGAACGGGTGCATGCACAGGTGTGGACCAAGTACATGTACAAGCCTAAAAGTTTTAATGTGCGGGTGCGAAGCAGGTGTATTTAATTTACTAAGTGTTTTTTCCTGTAGATCTACAATTAACTTTTATTAAATTAATAAATAACTATCAATCCTATAATTATTTGTATAAGACTATATAAAAAAAAATCAAAAATCAATTTTACACCATTGTTATCAAATAATATGTTATAAAATTTAGCCTATGAGGGCATGTACCTATGCATATAAGGGCATATCACTTATTTACTAAGTTTTACTCCACATTGAACACTTTACCATTTTTCTTATTTTTACAAAGTTTTATGCTAATTTTTTTACTCCAGACACTTTACATTGTTTGGTGCATATGCTAACCTCCCCATTGACCATTTCACTTATTTACTAAATTTAGCTTCACATTGAACAATTTACTTGTTTGCTTATTTTTTACAAAGTTTTATGCCAATTGTTTTTACTTGATACTTATCATTGATGTTTATCTTTAGCATACATGTCCCACTCCACCGCATATATTTCTCACTTAGCAGGGATTAAGCTTCCATGCAACCCTTGTTGTTATTACATTTTTGTTCTCCAAGTCAAAAGTACTTTCTAATGTAGTTTCTACTATAGAAAGTATTTTGTCCTTTATATTACCCAATACAACGAGGGTGTATAAGGAAAGAGAATAATGGTAAATAGTTCAAACCCTTCAAGAAATAATGATATTCAATGTTTATTACTTAATCAAATAATTATGTATATAAATATAATCCATGTTGAAGTACTGTAAGTATTGTGAAATTGTCCTAAATGCTGTTGTAAGTATTTTTTATAATTCATGTTGAAGTATTTGTAATTAAATTTAATGTAAACTAAAAATTGATAATGACAAACATTTATTTTAGTAATCTACACTTCAAATTCTATATGGACAAAATGCTTTCCATAACACAGGTTGTTGCCTAAATTACTTTCTCATTTAAGGTGTGAATATAAGATCCCTAAGCCGTATATATATCGGTCATTCAGGTTCTCAGTGACAAAGTGGATTTTATCACTTTACCATAGTGGGAGGGCCAAGTGGACACACACAACAATATAAAAGAACTAGAAAGGAAAAGACTAAAATATCTACTTTATGAAGAAGAAACTTTGAGACAAAAGAGTATGGCCATTTGGATTTGGAAAGGCAACCGGAACACAAAATGTTTCCACAAATATGCCAAGGAAATAGTCTCAAGGGACAAGAAGACATTGAATTTGAAACAGTGAGTTATTTAAAATCCCTCTATGATGACATAGGACAGAACCCAATTGTGGAGTAGGTGAAAGTAGTACAACATTACCCTTGTTTCTTCACAACGAGTGAAGTGAAAGAGATCGAAAAATCCAGTATGGGAGAAGAAATCAAACTTGTGTTGTAGAGCTTCTCCAAGGACAAGAGTCCAGAACTGGATGGTTGGATGGTGGAATTCTTCCTCAAATAATTGAGATATTAGGGGAAAACTTACAGGAATTTGTTGAGGATTCAAGAACAATGGGCTTGATGGTAAGCTCTTAAATTCGACATTCATTGCTTTAATTCCAAAAGTGGCTTAGCCAACAAACTTTGGGGAGTTTAAACTGATTTCTCTATGCAACCTAGTTTATAAGGTGATTGCAAAACTTACTGGGTTACATCTAAAGTCGATTCTGTCAATTTTTTTATCACTTGAACAGTTTGGATTCTTAAAGGGTAGGAAAATTATGGATGCATTTGGGGTAGCACAAGAATGCTTACATGGCATCAAAACAAAAACATTGAAAGCCTTGGTTCTAAAATTGGATTTACAGAAATCATATGAATGTGTTAGTTGGGACTTTCTCAGGTTAATACTTCTAAATAAAGGGATTGGATTGAAGTCCACTAATTGGAAAATGAGTTGTGTAACGTCACCAAAATTTTTGGTGTTGGTTAATGGAGGACCTACCTCTTTTTTTAAAATAAAACGGGGGCTAAGGCAGGGATGTCCATTATCACCTTTTGATTTGTATCTCAGTGGTTAAGATCTGGATGGCTTGAATGCCAAGAGAGGAGGAGCTTAGATGTGTCAATATTTCATGAAAAGAATCATGGACAAAAGAAAACAATGTAAATGAAGTGCTTGGGAGGTGAGGCTCAAAGAGGAGCCTCACCTCTAAAAATAATTACTAGTAAATCACTCAGAGCTAATTAATCTCACAATGAATAATAGAAAATATGAGAGAAACCAAAATGATTAACTTGATATTATGAGAAGGATTTTTTGGCCTTTATGTAGCATTACAAAATGGTCCATTGGACAAAGTCAAAAATATCTCATTAAATGAGTCTCTATTATTAGTATAGTAGATCTAACTACCCAGATACCTAAGTAGTGGAAAATAAAACTCGATACAATAATGGAAAGAGCTCATTAAATGACTCTATTATTATAATAATAGATCTAACTACTCAACTAACTAAGTAGTGGAAAATAAAACCCAATACAATAATAGAGAGGTGGGACTCTCTTTGACCCTTATGAACAAGCCAATTAATTAATGAGGAGGTGGGAATCTCCTTGATCCACATGGAAAATATATTAGCTTTATAGATTTATGACTTTTGCATCTGAATTTAGACCATATACCCCCTTAAAATTCAGATCATTCCTCCCCCCTTAGAAATTGATGGTCCCCATCATTTCACCCATGCTAAAAATAAAAAATTCATTATCGTACAATTATGATTACAATGTGAAAATACCCAATGATTACTGATCCATATCTCTGGGGATGAGATCTGGATGGCATGAATTGCAAGAGATGAGGATATTAGATGTGTCAATATTTCAAGAAAAGAAGCATAGAAAAAAACATGTAAATGAATTACTTCGGAGGTAAGGCTCAAATAGGAGCCTCACCTATAAAACTAATTACTAGTAAATCACTTAGATCTAATTAATCTCACAATGAACAATATAAAATATGAGAGAATACAAAATGACTAACTTGATATTATGAGAATGCCTGCTAGGCCTGTATATAGCATTACAAAATGGTCCATTGAACAAAGTTAAAAAGAGATCATCAAATGAGTCTCTATTATTAGTATAATAGATCTAACTACCCATATAACTAAGTAGTGTAAAATAAAACTCAATACAATAATGTAAAGATCTCATTAAACGAGTATTTATTATTATAATACTAGATCTAACTACCTAACTAACCATTGGAAAATAAAACCCAATACAATAATGGAGAGGTGGGACTCTCTTTGACCCATATGGGCAATTTGTTTGCCCAATTAATTAATGAGGAGGTGGGAATATACATGGTCAATCTATTAGCTTTATATCTTCATGAATTTTTTCATCTGAATTTAGACCATATACCCCCTAAAATTCAGATCATTCATCCACCCTTAGAAAATGATGGTCCCCATCATTTCCCCCATGCTACAAAGAGATCCATGAGTACAATGTTTTAATTCCCAATGAAGGGAAGGGTTTTGTGTGGTTGACCCATGACCATTTACATTAATAAAAAATGGAAAAATCATGACTTTGGAGGATTTGAATCTCCTTCTACAAATTTATTCATAACTTCTTCTACAGGTGATGAAATCCAATTCTGTTGAAGACCCATTTGAGCTACTAAATATATATTTCCATTGGTATATGGAACTCATTCTAAGGTGGCTCATGGAGTGAGAAAAAACTTTTTGAAGTGCCAGTGACGCACAACCATCTTGGAAGAAAGACATGCAGATTTTCAATTAGTGATATATCTCAAACTAGGAAACAAAATGAAATTGCGCAAAATACTTATTTAAAATATTGAAGAGATATTTCCATCCATATGTGGAAATCCTTCTGTAGTTTCCTGAGCATGAAGAAAAATACCATTGAATATAGTGGTATGTGTGGCCTCCTTGGGTCAAATACAGGATAATATTCAATCAATGATATCTCTCAAACCAAGAAGCCAAATGAGATTTTGTGAAATACCCATTTGATATCTTAAAGATATATTTCCATCCTTATGCGGAACTCCTTTTTTAGTTTCTTTAGAGGGGAGAAAAATACCATTGAATATGGTGGTACGTGCGGCCTCCTTGGGTCAAATACATGATGAGATTCAATTGATGATATCTCTCAAGCCAAGAAGCCAAATGAGATTCTGCGAAATACCCATTTGAGATATTGAAGAGATATTTACAATGAGATATGGTAGAGCCTCTGAAATTATATGTAGAGGTTGCAGAACCTATTTTAAGTTAGCTAAGTGTAGAGGTCCACAAAGTATTCCAAGGGTTTGTAGAGCAGCATGGGTTGTTGTAGAGGTTGTGGAACCTCCGTGGGAAGCATGGACACCCTGAAAATTTGTTGAAAAATTTGCATACCAATGGATGTAGTGGATCCATGTATATATGTAGTGAATCCATGTATGGATGTAGTGAATCCATGTATGGCTCTCCTTGTACTGGTGAACGAAGATCCGAGGGTGAAAAAAAACCATGTAGTGCATGTGGACCAACTTTGATTCTTACATTGTATGGAGTGGAAAATGGATTCCTATTGTACCAAAAGGAGGTCGGTGATTGTTGTAAATGTTTGAACCCGCAACATGATTCAAACTCTTATTTCGATGGAAAGTGTACCCGCTCTGATACCACTAATATGGATCTTGGGGGATGATATCTGGATGACTTGAATGCCGAGAGAGGAGGAGCTTAGATGTGACAATCTTGCATGAAAAGAAGCATGGACAAAAAAAAACATGTAAATGAAGTACTTGGGAGGTGATGCTCAAAGAGGAGCCTCACCTCTAAAATTAATTACTAGTAAATCACTAAGAGCTAATTAATCTCACAATGAACAATAGAAAATATGAGAGAATCCAAATGAGTAACTTGATATTATGAGAAGGGTTTCTAGGCATTTATATAGCATTACAAAATGTTCCATTGGAAAAAGTTAAAAATAGCTCATTAAATGAGTCTCTATTATTAGTATAATAGATCTAACTACCCAGCTAACTAAGTAGTGGAAAATAAAACCCGATAAAATAATGGAATAACTCATTAAATGAGTCTCTATTATTATAATAAGAGATCTAACTACCCAGCTAACTAAGTAGTGGAAAATAAAACCCAATAAAATAATGCAGAGGTGGGACTCTCTTTGACCCTTATGGACAACCCAATTAATTAATGAGGAGGTGGGCATCTTCTTGATCCACATGGGAAATCCATTAGCTTTATATATTTATGAATTTTGCATCCGAATTTAGACCATATACCCCCTTAAAATTCATATCACCTTTACTTTTTATCTTAGTGATGGAGGGCCTATGCTTAATTCTTAAGCAGGAACTTTCAGAAGGGAAAATTTCTAGTATAAAGACCTTGATACTTATAAAAATTATTCTTCTAGTGTTTATGGATGATATTTTGATTATGAATATGGCGAGGGTGTCTGACTGAGAGGAGATAACTTCCATTACTTATGCCTTCTATCGAGCTTTGGGGCTAGATATTAATACATCAAAATCCTCGATGTTTTCTTTCTAGCCTAGAAGGTACATAATTAAATATATACAAAGCTTTATTTCCTTTTAACTTTGTTGGTTTGGATGAAGACCTTAGGTACTTGGGTTTTTTCCTTAATCCTACCAACTATAGAGTAGAAGACTGGTGTTGGTTGTTGCAAAAAATTGAAAAAAGGATTGGACATTGGTCCTATCATTGGTTGACAGTGGGAGGGAGGCATGTCTTCGTAAAATTGGTGCTTGAAAGCCTCCTGGTCTACTGGCTAGAGATAACAAATGTGTCATCCATAATATCAAATAGGATCAGGCAGTTGATGTATATATTTTTATGGTATGGATGTAGAGATATAGAGCTCATACACTTATGCAATTGGGAGGTATTATCCAAGCCAAAAGCTTATGGAGGTTGGGGTTTTAAGCATATGATCTAGTTCACTAAAGAATTGGAAGAAAAAACTTTATGGCGTTGCCTCTTCAAAGATGGACTCTAGCATAGGGTATTATTGGGTAAGTACTTACACTCTTAGTCGGTGGTCTCCTAGTTGATAATTCCTTTGGTGTGCACTTCAAAAGTCTCCAGTACTTATAGGTGTCTTTACAAAGCTATACCAGTGGTGACACATTGGAATGCATGGAGGCCAAGCACGAGAATGTTAGTCTGCTTGGGAGAAGACGTGATTCGGGGTCTAGGAAATCGATCTTACCTTACAATTGGCCTTATCAAATAAATTAGGGAGAAATGATATCATCTCCTATTTTAGGCTACTAACAGGAGTTTTCAATGTCCTTCTACATTTAAGTGGAAAGTGGCCAGGAAGTTGTGCTCAGGTAGCTAGGAGGCTAAGGAATGGGAGGCTTATAGAAAATCATTGGCACATGAAAGAATTTTCCTCTAAGATTCCCCAGACGATATGGTTTGGATAGGTAACACATCCAAGGGTATTATGAATGAAAAAAACGCATATGGTTCTATTGCAGTGAATATCTGGACAAGAATCTCTAAATGGTGGCACAAATCAATGTGGAAATGGGACATGACTCTTAAACTTAAGATTTTCACTTGGATACTGATGGAGGATAGGATCCTCACCTAGGATATTCTATAAAGAAGAGTGTGGTATGTTCTGGGAATTTGTGCCATGTGCAAGAAAGATATAGAAACATCCAAACATCTTATGTTATATTTCCCTTTTGCACAATAGGTTTGGACTATATCGATGACATCACTCAATATCACTGTTGGGTGGACAAGAGAGAACATACATATTTTCTTTAACGATTGAAGGTTCAAGCATCCTAAGTGGATCACACTTCCTTGTATTATTTGCTGGAACATCTAGTTGGAAAGGAACAATCGATTGTTCGAGGAAGGTCAACCTACCACTGAAGGGGTGTTCCACGGGATCCTAGGATGGGTTAGGGATGGAAAGAATATGTCACAACCCTTAATAAAGCCAAAAAAATCCACCATTGATTTCGGAAAGAAGAGTTGCAGTTTAGTTTTGCAACGACCCCATCGTTACGACAACAAGCGAAGCAATTTTTTTTTTTCATTTTTTTTTCAGGAGTTAAGAGGCAAGAAGGTGATGAAGACAACAATTTAATCGAACCACTAATGACGAATGCTAGCACACATTCCAGGCAACAAGTTACTATGACACCGCACACCAACTCAAGACAACTGGAAAATATGCACAAAATAACAAGGAGGACGACTACCCTTCTGACGCAAACACGACCACACCTACAAGCTAAGGGAAAAGACCCCCATCCCGACATCACAACCTAGACGAACAAATACTAGAAACTCAAGGCACCCAGACCTAACGCCTGAAGTCGTTCGACCCTTGTGCCAAGAGAAACTTCCACGCTCGTCAGCACTCACACAAAAGAACCTACTCTGACCAAGATCTCGTTCACTGCTAACCCCCAGGGCGCCATGATCCCCTCATCAGGAATCATGTCATTCCCTGGGTGATAGATGCATCAATAACCTTGGCACAAAACAAAAGGGACCAAGACTCAAGAAAACTCCGATGAGCTAGGAACCAAAGACTGATTGGGAGAATATACCTACCCCACACAAAGGTTGACGAGACACAAGAGGACAAAGACAAGGGGTGACGCCAGCCCACACGACATCATCGCCACCCCCACCAATCACCCAATCTAACCGGTCTATGATTACATTAAATTTTAACAAGGGTTCCATTCTAACAGGGCACGTCAAGTTACAATTAGACAATAAAGTGTCCGCTAAATAAACATTAATACAATTAATTTTTCAAATATAAGTGGTCAATACTAAAACCATAATTATAAATGCCCTCTTTCCTTAATTAAAATTCAATCCAGGGAGTCTAAAATTTGCAATCCATTCCTTACTTACCAATCAAATTTTAATCTTTAACACAACCTAATCGGTCAAGTCTATGTTAATCCAAATTCTCCACCCAACTAGAAATTAACTTAAATAACAACATTTACAATCCTAAAGTAGAATTCTATCATTATAACACTTATGAATGATTAAATCTCAGCATGTAGTCTAGTTATATTGACCAAACTAACAATTCTATCTGTCTAATAATATTAGAAGGAAACTACTAACTATTAGCAGGGCTGGAGCAATTTATCGAGGAAATTAACATAGTGGTTACTTAATAATTAATATAGAAATAACAAGGCAATTACATGACCATTAACACGATAATTAAAAGCGCACTAACAAGGTAGTTTACATGACTGTTGTCATAACAAGTAATACAACAATAACAAGGCATTTAAGGTGTTAGTTAAGATTTAACTCGTTGTGTCATTTAATCCAAAGAATGAATATGTTAGCCATTTACATTGTTGTAGCAATTGTTCTGGCAATTAATATGACCATTACATAACAATGAATCTAGCAATAACAAGGCATTTAACTCATTGTTATCCATTTTATTTGTTGG
>JZKD02S0085348.1:0-25091 GCA_000966675.3 Picea glauca | reverse complement strand
AAAACAACTTTTCTCCATGGGGATTTGGAGGAAGAGATTTATATGCAGCAGCCACAGGGGTATGAGGTCAAAGGGAAGGAGAATTTGGTATGCAGGTTGAAGAAGATCTTATATGACCTAAAGAAATCTCCAAGACAATGGTATCTGAAGTTTGACAGGTTTATGACAGAACAGGGTTATAGTAGATGTCATTCTAATCACTGTGTTTATTTTAAAAAGCTAGAAAATGGAAGCTTTGTTATCTTTCTATTGTATGTAGATGTCATGCTTGTTGTAGGGTATAATATGAAGGATATAAATGTGATCAAAAATAAACTATCCAATTCATTTTCGATGAAGGATTTGGGTGCTGCAAAGAAAATCCTTGGTATGAGAATAACAAGATATAGGGAAAATTGCAAACTGACATTATCTCAGGGTGAGTACACAGAGAAGGTGTTGGAGAGGTTTAGAATGCAAAATGAAAAACCAGTTAGTACACCTTTGGCCAACCATTTCAAATTAACTAAGGAAATGTGTCCCAAGACACAGGAGGGGATAGAATACATGTCGAGGGTCCCATATTTATCAACAGTTGGCAGCTTGATGTATGCAATGGTTTGCATAAGACCAGATATTGCACATGCAGTGGGAGTTATGAGTATATATATGAACAATCCATGTAAATAACATTGGGAGGCAGTAAAGTGGATTCTTAGATACATGAGAGGTACTGCTAATCATGCATTATGTTTTGGAGGTTCATAAACTATTCTACAAGTATATGTTGATTTAGATATGGAAAGTGATAAAGATAGCAGGAGGAGTACCACAGGGTATGTGTTTACTATAGGTGGAACAATAGTAAGTTGGATTTCAAAACTGCAAAAGGTTGTTGCACTTTCAACAACAAAGGTAGAGTATGTTGCTGCTAGAAAGGCTAGTAAAGAGATGATTTGGTTACAGAGGTTTATGGAGGAATTGGGAAAGATGTAAGAGAATAATGGGTTGTACTGTGACAATGAGAGTGCCATTCATCTTGCAAAGAACTCAGCCTTCCATTCAAAGACTAAGCATATATAGTTGAGGTACCACTTCATACAATCCACCTTGGAAGATGGACATTTGAAGTTGGAAAAGATACACACTAGCCAGAATCCTGCAGACATGTTAACAAAGGGAGTAACCAGGGAGAAACTGATTTCTTGATCAGTTTTAGTTGGTCTTCAAGAATGAAGATGAAGATGAGAAATTTTCCAGGTCCAAGAAGGTTCAGATTCCATCATATACAACAGCGATGGAGTTGTTGAGATCGGTCTCCAAGTGGGATATTATTGGTTGTGGAGCCTGATTATCTTCCTGATTTCGAGGTCTTTTACTTTCAGCCATGTTTATACCCCATGAAGTATTTACACCCTAGAATTATGTACACTCTTCCACGCGGGGGAGTGAAAAGGGGGGGTACCCCCTTCATGGGGTCCGGGGGGGCTATCCCCCTGGCTAGGGGGTCTGGGGGCAAGCGGGCCTCCAGTGGGGGTTCGAGGGTGAAGCCCCTAAAGGAAAAAATGCCTTGTAAATGTATATTGTAATTTCATTGTAAATCTGGACCGTTCATTATAACATCATAGATCTAACGATAGAGATTATGTTAGGTTTTTTTACCCTAGAAGGAAACCCTTTTTTATGAGGGAAATGTATTACGGTTATGGTTGATGGAATATTGTATTCTGAGATAAGAGACTATGACAGAAATAAGAGGAAGTTACAGCGGGTTTGTTGTAGGTTGTATCCCTTCAAAGGAAGGACCTGGAAATTTATCTAGTGGACGTATCCCATAGTGGGTGAACCATGTAAATCTGTGTCTCTATTGTATTGTGTATCTTCTGTGTTTTGTTTCTGCATTTGTTTTATTTTATTGCTCCACAGTCCTGTTTTTCTAACAAGGAGTGTACTCCATATTTTCTTAGGAGGATAACATTCTCTTGGAAAAAATTGATTTAGATGATGATATGTGACACATGCACTTTGATGGCTCATGCTCTAATGAAGGTAATAGAGTCGGCATTATCTTGATTTCTCCTGTAGGAAAAATCCATAACTTTTATTATAGGTTAGAGTTTGCTTGCACTAACAATGTTACTGAATTTGAAGCTTTATTATTAGACATTGAAAATGCCTATAATCTTTTATGTGGTCACCTTTCAGTTCTTGGTGACTCTAAGCTTTTTGTGAACCTCATACGTAAATTTTACTCCCCTAGCAACAAGTTGATGGAACACCTACAGTTGTTATCCCATGGAACCTCATTGATTAGTTGTTTTTGCAGCCTCTCCTAATCAACTACTTCTAACACATAGACATGATTGTACCTTTCAATATCTATATCGTCCACATGTCCCCAACAATATAGAATCTTGGAAGGTCTTCCCTAATGATGAGATAATTTGTGCTTTCATTCAAAATGAACCTCTTAAGCCCAAGGAAATTATACCCATAGAAGATGACAATATTCCTAAGGGCTTGACTCCTATAGAAAGTTCATTTTCACAAAGTGACGTAGGAAATAAATAGAGACAAAAAGACGAGGAGTCAAAAAGGAAGGTGGGTTAAACCATCTCCTTAGACATTGAGGCACCCGAGGCTCTGAAGAATGTTAAAATAGGTGCTCGGTGTCCTAATAAAGAAGAAATTAAGTTTTCCAAGATACTTGGTAGATTTCAAGATGTTTTTGCTTGGTATTATAAGGATATTCTTCATTTTGATCCTAGTCTTATACAACACACCATCCCCATCAAGGAAATCATGAAACCAGTTAAGAAAAAACAAAGACCTATTAATTCAGCATTTAAAGTAACTGTTCAAAGGGAGTTGGAAAATTTCATGAAGGATGGGATCATTTTTCCCGTCAAGTACCCTGAATGGGTTTCCAAATCGGTACATGTTACGAAGTCCACTGATCATATTAGAACATGCATTAATTTTCACACATCCAGTCAGGATTTTATGAAAAATCCTTTCCCTCCTTCAATTTGGAAATGATTCTGCAGCAGGTTGTAAGGTCACAGATAAGGCCCTTACTTGACAGTTTTTTTGGTTACAATCAAATCAAGGGAAAAAGGGAAGATGCTCACAAAACCACTCTTGTCACTAATTAGGGAACCATGAATTATAAATTCCTGCTTTCTGGTTTACCTGATGCAAATATCGCTTTTAAAAGACCCATACAAACAACTCTTGATGAATTGATCATTATCCATATATATCTTGATGATCTAATTGTATACGTTAAAGGGATGATAATTACCTCAGAGTTTCAAGTGTTATTTATGGGCCCTTTCAAAATTTCTTTAGCCTTGGATAAAAGCTCTTACATTCTAAAGTATTTTCAGGAGCAATTGTTTTCCTGCAGCACTAACAGTTCTCACTTGAAACATTACGTGGGACCAACGTGAAAAGTTCTAACGTTGTTTGGATCTTCTGTATAATAGTAGTCTAGCCCTTCTTTCATTTTTCACTATTTTCCTTTCTTCTTACAGTAGTTTGATTTCTTATTTATGTTTCTAGCATTTTCCTTTTGCTTTTACATTTCTGTCATTTTATCTCTATTGTTTTAAATTTTGTAATCTTAATTCTGTCATGATTTTTATTTCTTTTTCTCCTTTTAGTTGATTCTGGTCAAAGAATAAGATGTTGGATATGTTCTTCCACAGTGACACTCCTGCAAGATATTGTTATTCAATAGAAAGAAATCTTACACAGTTGTTACGATGTTCCCCTGAAAGCACTTGGATTTTCTATCTACCTTTGTTGTTGTATTTTAATGGAATTTGTTATCTCCCGCTTCTGCTCTCCATTTATTCATACACTTGAACTTTCCAAAGAGAATGTCTATAAAATTTTCTCCCTGAAGTTAAGAGCTCATTTCGGTTGAACGATTATGCACATAGTGGTAAAACCCCTCATACTTAACACGTTTCATGAGTTATTCCCAAATTCCTGATCGTTTTTCCATTAAATCCACTCACTTCCCCCTGTTGCATGGTCTTCCTAGTTATATATTCTTGATCTATTGTTCTTGGTCTGCGAAACCATGAGTCTTGAGTTCTAAATCTGTTGAAAACAAATTACCCTATGGATTCGCCAGTTTGTTGACAATTAAAATCGCAACGAGTCTTTTCAGCCCGCAAAGTATTGCTAAAGCCTATTATTATAAGCTAGCAATATATCTATAATACTAGTAGGTGGGATCCCCTTGTAGATTGGAGGATCATATCTGGTTCTAATTTGATGTTATGTTGTTATTCGATATTGCTTACAAGTTTGAGCATGATTGATGTTCAAAGGTTGGTTCTATTCGCAACAAATGGGTGATGGATAATGCATGCTATGAGTGGGTTTCTTACTCTAAATTCTTATTCCACGTCACAAAGAGCTTATGAGAACTGTTATTTCTATGTTAATTGTGCCATGATCTATTGCATATTACACCTGCACAAAACATATATTAGTCATGGAAAAGAATAAAAGAAATACGGAACAAATCCAATGAAAAAAGGGCTATCCTATACTATGTTATGCTATGATACATTATATGCAAATGAATTTAAAAGGGATCGTTGTTAGTCTTAGATAACAATTTAGTAGCTATGTGATTTATTGAGTTATATGAAAATGTGGTTGATGTGATTTATCGTATAGCTGGAAATGGTTAAATGTGATATGGGTGGCTCATTTGACAAGTCATGGATGTTAAATTCGATACATAGAATTAATTAAGCAGATTAATGGAAGGTTGATTGGGATGTACTAAGGAATTGAATGAGTGGGGATGGAGGCAACGTGCATTTACTGCATGTCACTCATACTCCTTCTACTGGTTGTCACCCTATATTGGCTATTGTTCAGTAGTGTTTTGCTGTGGTACTTAAGCTCTGATTTTCAAGCAGAGGAAGAACCGCTCGGCCAAGATCACATTTTTAAGGTTTTTTTGGTTACAGGTATGTCTTTTCTCCATCCATGAACCCACTCTGGTTATGAAATAGATATTGTCTCGGTTATGTATGAGTCATAGATTTTCTTAAGACTTTCAACTGTGTAAACTTGTGATATTTCTTTGGAATGGATGGTTGGTGTGGTTTACATTGCAATGAAGTTTGAAGTCACAGTTTCATTGATCATTTTGAGTGTTAGAAGCCATAAAGGCTCTATGTCATCCTTGTTGGTTTTGGTTGAAGCGTTTCATTCGTTCCATATCAGTTGGTTGTCTCCACGCATTCTTATCACCAAAAATAGTCATTTTGTTGTTATGGGGTTATTGGGTTTGAACCACCTTGTATCACTGCATGTCACCTGGGTATGAGTTCGTTCATGCTACTGGTGTTTTCAAAGTGGGTTATGATGACTATTATGTCAAGGGGATTTGTTAAGGTTGATTGTTATTTCTCGGCTCGGTGTTATCTTAGCATTATTTGGGTTAATTGGGAAAACACGAGAGTTATACCCTGTGTGTTCTCATGCTATTACAAGACCAAAATGAAGCATTTTCTCCTATGTCATAGTCTCTCATTTCTCATGAATTGTCACCCTATCTGCAAAGTTATTGGTGGTATGCCCTCTGTGTCCACCATATGGTCTCAGAGGTTCTCACCCAATGTTGGGGGTCGACTCTAGCTTCCCTATGTTGGTCCATAGAGCGAACCCTCGATTACTCAAGCCCGATTTTGATAAAGTGAACTCGTTATGTCCTATCGGGTACATTGTTGATGGTTATGATTTGGTGGTGCATCATCGATAGTGTTCGATTGTTGGATCGTCTGCGTTGATTATGTTGACGGTGGTTTTGGTTATTGGTATTTAGTCACTGCAATTGGTTATTATGACAGTCAAATAGATAAGCTCAACATGGTTAATTGGTTGATTGGAGAAATGGGATTGAATACACAGTCGTTGTCCTTTACATTGTAATTAATGAATTGTTAACCCAACATTAGTTTATAATTGATTAAGTCACAACAATGCTTCATGGGTGATGTGTGGGTATGTGTGGCCTTCCTACAACATATTAGGTTGAGTTGATAATTGTTATGACTGTGTGTTTTAAATTTCCAAATGGGAGTATTGAAATTGTGATAATTATGGGGTGGTTATCCATTGTATATGTTATGGATATTGTTTGATTGCACCATCAGATATGGTCACAAGTTTTTAAACAATATGGTTTCATTGCAATTTGATTGATTTGTGAAATGGGATTGGGAATACTGTTGCTACCTCGTTGTATTGGATTGATAGCCCAACATTGTGGATTTTTCGATTCAGAGTAATTAGACGTGTACAGTCACAGAAATGCTCTTGTGTTTTGTTGAATGGTATGTGTATTCCACAACTTTGTATGAGTTGAAATGGTGATTTTTGACTGTGTGTTCAAAATGAAAGTCAGGATTTTTTCAATTAAAATATTGATGGTTGTGTTTGGTTGTCCATTATGTATGTTTGATGGATATGATGCATCGTAGCAAAGATAGGAATAGGTTTTGTGACAATATGGTCTCATCACAATTTAATTATTAAATGAAATTAAAGCATGAAATCGGGCACGATTTTTGGGTCTATGTTTGATGATTGAAATAATTCATGGACAGTGGTTGATGAGTTGATGTTGAACATAGTGGAAATAAGTGATTGTGTGTTCATTTGGGAATTGTTTTAAAACATTAAGTGGACAAATGAGAAGAAGCAAAACTCTTCTATAGGTTTTTGTGGAAGGCATATTGTCTTGTTTGATGACACCGTGTTAATGATGTAATTGCAAACAAGGAGCAAGTTAATACACGAAATTGATTGAATTATACACATTAGTTGTTTAATTGAGCACACTGATTATTTTGTTGGTGTTGGATATTTTGCAGTTGATATAGAACAATTTTATGGATTACTTAATTAATTTTATGAACAATATCCTCTCTATTTCCCTACCATTATTTCATTTTTCTCTAATTACAATCCCCTCACCTTCCCATATCCATTTTTCACACCTTGTTCCTGAAATTTAATTACAGTTAAGAAAATTTTGTATTGTAACAATTTGAAATCACAATTTCTTGGATGGATTACAGTAACATGTTCCTTGGTTTACATTAAAGTTGATTGTGTGTTGTTTGTGGGAAGTAACCATGATTCATTTCCCCCTCATTTTAACATTTTTTTCTCAATACAAACCCCTCACATATCCCCAGACCTTTTGTTCACTCCCTACTCATTGACAACAATTAAACAATCTGTATGGATTGGATTGCATGGGTCTAATATGTTGTTGAGCCAACGTCTATTTTATATTTTTAAGGAGTTGTCATGTATGGTTGTTAAAGGAACTATTTTATAATTAATCATGCATGAATGAATGAGTTTTTTCAGCTCAAGTAGCCATGGAAGAGGTAACCAAGGAAGAGGTAATTGGAACAGGGTCCCTAGAAGGCCTATATTCTCCATTCACTTTGATGTCAACTCATTGGAGTTAGGTAGGCTATTTCAAGATGTATTTTTCAATTGGATTGGGCAAGGAGTGGTCCAAACTAGGACTGAAAGGCCTCCCTTCCATGCTCCACAAGACCCTAGTATTCTTGTGCCCCCTCATGTCTCATTGTAACCCTAGGTTCCCGAAAGCGATGGATGGAAAGAGATTGTCCACCCGACAGTCTCCCAACATCGTGGCTGGCCCAATTTGTCCTTACCTGCTCCCCCACCTACCAATCAGATTGTCCAAGATGCACCTGTCCACTAACCAAGTTCAGTCCTTTCATGCTAGAAAAAGGTTGAAAACCAAGGCCCACCATGCCCCTAACAAAGGAAAATCCATTGCTTCCCCTTCCTCACCCTCCAATGGCTATGGAAAATTTGTCTTCCCGGATGCATTTGAGGGACGATTTTTCTCATGTGATCAGTGATATTAGGCCTAAAGGCTCAGCAGAGCCAAAGGCAAATTCAGAGAGATCGAGGGGTGACAACAACAACAAGGGAAAGATTGCATCTTAGACTGAAAAATATGGTTTTTGAGTTTTATTTTATTTATTGTTGATGACAGTTGATTTCAGAGGTTTTGGACAACATGTTTCTTTGTATATATGAGTAATATATTTTTGAAAATAATTTCAAATAATGAGATGAATTGTCAAACATGAATGTGGTGATGGGAGTTAAAAAGAGGAATGTTTTTGTTTAATTAAATAGTTATGTTATGATTGTTAAGAGCTAAAGGGAGTCACAAGGGGTCCCACCTACTAGTTATTATTTATTTAAAACCCTTATTATGATTTATTACTTTTCCCCCTAACTAAGAAGTCGGTTGAGTTTTTAGTTAACTTAATTAATGAAGTAGTTCAACTACTTCAACCAATTCTTATTTTCTTAAAGGAAAAAGGAAAGGGAGGAACAAGGGAAGGATAGAAGGAGAAGCATACTAAGGTTTTCTCTTTGAGTTTATGTTGAGATAGTTTAGTTTTCATTCATTCCTTAATTGATCATAAGCCTAAATATTTTTTATGATAGTGGGGTCTTATTGTAGAAATCAAGATTCAAGGTTGAATTACATCATTCGGAAACTTGTTTTTCAGAGGTGTTGATCTATCTTTGATAGTCTGTCTAGACTTCTCTATTTTTGAAATTATTTTTCATGACTGACAAAGGCTATTGTGTACAATCGAGTGGGCAATAATCTGTGGCAAGATGATCCAACTTTTAGAGTTCATTTTTTTTTATTTTCTGTCAGAAGTCCTTTTGTATGTTTTATCAGGGACGTCTAAGTTTGACTTTGGTCCAAAACATCTTCACAATTTTTTTTAAAGAGAATGAATATTTGGTGAATTCGAATGAAATAAAGGATTGATTTATGTCTCATCTGTCTTGATTATCATCTTGGTTTCTTCACTTCTATCTCTACATTTATTTCAACAACTGTTATATTCAAAAAAATCATATAAATAATGAATTTTCCAGCAAGCTTGTATTTATAAAAAGACTAGCCTAAGCACTTGTAATCAATACTTGTGAGTTACGATATTATTTTTGATGGATATAAACATAGGGTGACATTCTCGTCTATTTTTCTTTAGCCAAGAAGAATCTTAAAATGCTTGAGTAAGATCATTTCATATATTTTCCTCAACAACGTAAAGTGGATTATAGACCTAGGTTTCCACTTACAAGATAATAATGAACAACCTATGATAGGGGAAAAAAGAGTGAATTACACATATCAAATATTAGTAGGACGATCAGGAATAGAAAGATAATCATGAAAATTGAACAATGGGAAGAGACTCGTGTAGGCTCAGAAGAACCATGTGCATGGGTAACGCAAACCATTATCATTGGTTCATGGTTACATGGATGTGGTCATTTATTAAACTTTATGAAACTTGTATACACATATTATCATGACCAACGATCCACAAACATAAAAATTTATGATTGTGGACAAATATCCTTGCGGTATTCGTCGAAGAACTTCAAGTAGTGATCCTTTGCAAATCCAAAACCACGTAAACCCAACTCCTTATAACTTTTCCTCTATGGACCCCAACATAGTGAATATGACATTTTTTGATACTTGCCTTAGTATTTTTATCTATAAAGAGTTAATAATTCCTAAACTCTCATTCCAAACCTGCACCGTAGAACGTATGCCCCCAAAATACCACAAAGTCTTGTTGAAACTCAGTTTCATGTAAAACCTAATTTAGATTGCCAAACTAGTCAAGGATTTATCCATGACCCTATGAACTATAGACCATGCAAAGGAATCTATATTGAAGACCCCATGTGGGTTTCCTTCTAACAAAGTATTAATACATAAAATCCTGTCACCTCGATATCCTGCGACCCAGAAATCTACTGAGTAAATTCTCCACAAAAACATATGAGTCGACGCTCATTAGCTTCATTTAAAAGTTCTACAAACCTGCATATGTTCCCACAAACCTAATTCCAAAAAAAATATGTCGCCAACCCTCCTACTAATGATAAGTGACACGACCATCCTAATATGCATAGCATTTAACATGTCATATAACATGCATAAAATCCCTACGGAATGAGAAAAGTATAATGCAGTACATGGAATTCTTGGTAGACATAGGAAAAATCTAGATAAATTTAGTTATTAGTTATTGCGGTACATAGGCTAATAATTTTCATTGTCTTTTCATGTTCTGAGAGATCAATGAAATGAGCATAGATAAGGGCATACACAAATCGCCACATGTGAAACCTGATGAATGATAGATATACCTAAAGGAAAATGATACACGTAGGTTACAAGAATTAAACGTAGATCTAACAAAGGCATGTGGGAGATTATAGGTCAAAGAGAAGACACACATCACCAACGATAAAATATTATACAGATCCCTGGATAATTAATTGCTTAAATTTCTTTTAGAGTGAGAGGAATAAAACAAGAAAATATAACAACACTCTCATCGCATCACCACACTACAAGGAAAATGACATGAAAATAATATAAAGGACATGGAGACTTCATTGTTTAGAAAAGAGAGGAGTTAGAGTGTGATATTTTTGTGGCCTCGACATCAGGAGAGATTTATTCATTTTCTTGTTTATTTCGACTAGGAGGGACTACCAAGATTCAACAATGCTAGACTAGCGTGGAACTTCACTTTTTTTCACAAGCAATAGAGAACTCGTTCTCAAAGAATGCATGATGTAGCTAGAGATATGGTAGTAATACACAGTACAACCTATATTTTTTCCAAAGAAAATGAATAACCAAGTATCGATCATATAGTAGGAGTGAGGCAGGAAAATAGAGGTTGATATCTATTCGTGTTTACAAAGGGATAAGGATGGAGGGAAGACCTACATTTTCTTCTTATACAATTGGTTACCCTGAACAATCACGACATGTATGCAATCAATGAACATGTTTTTTTATATTTGGTCATCATTTGGACCAAATTTTCATGGGAAGATCCCCTCACCACAAAATATTTCAAGTTTCTCACCTTCCCTAGGAGGTCATAGTGACAAGGAATATTATATAATGATTTTCATATATTTCAGAAAATAAAAAATGTAATGGGAATGGGAAGCGTAGGGAAGTTGTAGCATTAGTAACTGAAAAAATCTATAGTTCAGAAGGTCAAAAGTCCACCTTCATGTATAAAATAAGTTTGATGTAACCTAAGGAGAGGGAAGGAGCTGAAGAACCAAAATTGGGTATTGTATAACTCTTTATTAGACTCGGAGGTGGATAGGGAATATCTCTTCTTGATGTTGTATTCCCGAAAACAAACTACTTCTTTGAGGGAGGATAACACCGAGAAACTTCATGATTCATTTATTTAGTAGTGCATTGTTGATGATTGTTTGAATCTATAAGTGTTTTCAATTTTTCATTCTTTACAATTTTTATTTGGAGAGAATAATTATAAATTGATTTTGAATTCAATTACAGGAACATGGTTATGGTCATTTATATGAAAACAAGTATGAAACATGATTTGATTATGTGAACTAAGATCTATTTTGTTTTACACATCAAATTATACACCTGTAATTGACCCTGATATTGTTATAATAGGATTTCAATTGGTAATCACCATATAATTGCATTGTCATACTAGAGTAGTTATGCATTTAGGATCTATCATAGCTTATATGGAAAAGTCTCTCTTTTGAAAGAAATTCATTTGGTTAGTGACAGTCGGGCCCACATAATGGTGGAGGTTACTATTAAAATGAGAGTGGTTATAATTGGTACTTTTGATTGAGAAACTCTCCCTTATGTTGACATTGATATTTTTTACCACGTCAACACCACCACCACCATGATGGAATCATGTTACTTCATTGTCCCAAACATCTTGGTAATGAAATCAATTGTCACCACTTTCCATTTCCACTCAGGAATGGGAAATGGTTAAAAAAATCAATTGGATATATATTCTCTACTTTTACTTTATGTCACTCCATGCACTTGGATATATAATAAGCCATATCCTTCTTCATTCCTACCAAAAGTATTGGCCTCTAATAGTTGCAATAGTCTTCTAGTATCATGGGTTCCCAACATAAGGTGCATTGTCATTTATCTTAGCGCAATACTTTTCATCTCCTTTGTATTAGGAGCTTACACATGAGGAATCCATCCGTCTTTAAACTTATGCTAAAGTTTACCTTTCTGTAATGCCACCTTTTCATGCACATACTGTTGATCCAATTTTGCAACTTTTAAAATTTTTCTCTTTAAATTAGAAACATACATGGTTATGGATGAAGCATGCATCTTATGAACCCTCTAGATAAGTGCATCATCTACCTTGTTCTCATTTAATTTTATATACCTTACATCAAAGACATACTCACTGAGGAAGTCTAGCCATCTTACATGCCTAACATTTAAAGTTGGTTGTTCAAATAAATGCTTCAAACCATTGTAGTTTTTCCTTAATTCAAACATCCCACCAAGGAGGTAGTGCATCCACATATTCAATTCATGAATAATGGAGACCAAATCTAAATCATGTGTGGCATAGTTCCTTTCATTCTCCTTGAGTTTTATGGACTCATAGAAAAACAAATGACCATTCTAGGAAAGGACACCACCAAGTCCTTATTTAAATGCATCATTGCACACCATAATGTTTTCATTTGGATCAATGATATTTAGGATTGATGCACTAGCCAACAAATATTTTAAATGATGAAATTTTTCATCACATTTACAATTCCATTCAAATTTCACACCCTTCTTCTACAAATAAGTTATAGGATATGAAATCCTTGAATATCCCTTGATAAATCTCTTGTAATATCATAAAAGTCTAATGAGTGACCTGAATTTTGTGACATTCTTTGGGTATAGACACTCTCTGATTTCTTTAATATTATCTATATCCATTTATATTCCTTCCTTTGAGATAATGTGACACAAGTAAATGATTTTTTTCTTATAAAATGATCACTTGCTTAGCTTTTCATAAGGATAATACTCCCTTAACACCTGTAAAACCATTCCCAAGTGTTTCTCATGTTTCTCTTTAGAATTAGAGTAAATAAGTATGTCATCTAGGAAAATAATGACTAACGTATACAAGTACTTTCTAAAAATGCCATTCATCAAACACATGAATACAACTAGTGCATTTTCCAACTCAAATGGCATCACTAGGAATTCATAATGGCCATACCTTGTTCTAAATGTTGTCCTTTTGTCTTGTTGATATATGATAGCCCAAGCTAAGGTCAATCTTGGAAAATACCATATATTTTTCCATCTAATCAAATAGATCATTTATCCTTGAAAAATGATACTTGTTCTTCAAAGTCACCTTATTCAGCTCCTTGAAATTAATGCACAATTGTAAGGTTCCATCCTTCTTCTTTACAAAGAGTACCAGGGAACCCCAAGATGAGACACTTGGTGTATGTACTCTTTCTTCAACAAGTCTTCAAGATGCATCCATAGTTCCTTTAGTTTTGGTGTGCTCATCTTGTAAGGTGTGTTGGGCATTGGAGATTGTTTAGGAATTAAGTCAATGGATAAATAAATATCTCTCCTAGGTGGAAAGCCTAGAATTTATCCAAATGCATCTTCAAAAATATTCCAGGACTGCATAATATTCAATACTCGACACCTTATCCTTGGTTTTATCTTCGATATGAACTACAAAAATTTTATGTCCTTTGTTGACAGTTATCTTCAATTAACGTGATGAAATTTCTTTGATTATTGTTACAGATCTTGGACTACCCTAAATTGATCTCAGATCCCCTTATTCATCAAGATAAGTGAATGTCTTGTGGTAAGAGTCTATGACAACATGATGCTTATCCAACCAATTCATACCAATTAGGTATTCATAAGAACCTAATGGTATGATGTTTAAATCTACCTTTATATCGAGTCAGTTCATCTCCATTAGACAATATTCAACTAACTCATTGATTCTTATTTTAGCTCCTGTAGCTAACTAAACCAACCAAGATTTCCAATTCTTGTTTCTTGGTAAACTAAATCGCTCAACCAACATAGGATCTATGTAACTATGGATAACTCATAAATCAATTAAAATTGTTATAGGTTGATTGTCAATCTTCCCTTCAACTTCAATCACACAAAACTAGAAATCAACTTATTTGTTGTCCAAGGTTGCATAAATCCTTGGCATGCTCCTTCCCATGTCATCCATTGTATCAACATCCTTGTTTTTTTTCAAATTCACCCTTTCTCCTCTATGAGGGAAATATATATACATGTTATCTCCCTCACATGCGAAACATTTAATGAGCTACTATCTTGGTATTTTCCCAAAAGTCTTTGACATATTGGACTCATCTTGTGTTGTATGTTGTTGGGAATTATTTTTGAGGAAAGGTGGTTTGCAACTTTTCCTTCTCTAATCCATATATCCTTTCTTCTTATAAACCCAATCTCTCTGCAAGGTTGATCCTCCTCTATGTTGATCATAAAGGCACATTTCTCTCCTACTGTATTCCTTCTAATGTATTAAGCTCATAATACCATATATTATCAATGTAGATTGAAGGTAACCCATTAAGAAACCTTTTAATTTTGACTTTCTCATCCTTGATGAAGTCAGCATACCCCAACAACTCTATAAATATCCTCCCATACTCGTCCATGGTCACGATCCCAAGTTTGAGTTCAAAGATCTCCTTCATATTCCTATCATAATAATATTTGGACAAGTATTTCTTATAAAAACATTTTCTGAACTACCTCCAAGTGATATTCTTCTCATTAAGGTACTTGACTTTCATGAGTTGGTCAAACCACATTGATGCTTTTCCTTTTAGATGGTAAGTTGCAATTCTAGCTTCTTCATGTGAGGAATAATTGCACAATTGGAAGTACTTCCTCATGCCTAGAAACCATGTCTCTGCATCCTCATATTTCTTATTCTCACCATCAAAGGTAGGAGGTTTGATACTTTTTTATCTCCCCCCAAGGTTGATCTACTCCAATCTCCCTCTTATGCTATCTGATAAGAGACATACTTGGACTACTTTCTACTCTTTCATAAGTATGTGACCTTACAATTGAGTTCTTTGGTGAGTGATGTTGATGCCTATTAATCCCTCCTAGAATGAGATATGTGATCCTCTGCATTCCTTGATTATGTTTCCTTATCCATGTTCCTTTGTAAATTGTATAAATTCTACAAAAACTTAGTAGTGATGTTATTCTACTCTTCCCAGTCCCTCAAAAGATTTTCATTATCAACTTTGTAACTCATCAAATCTTTTTGAAGGCTTTTTATTGTCTCCACTAAATAAATACATTTTTATCTACCTTCTCCATCTCCATTTGATTTAGTATCAACATTTCCCAAGCTAACATTCATCCCCCTGACTTCATCTTCATAAGTATCCTTTATCTCACTGATATTCATACTAAATAGTTATGCTTGTAACCTTTAAATATACACATTGTGTATCTAATATGATATTGGTTAGATTAGACATAAAAAAAATTGGAAGACTCACCCATCATTTTCAATCCTTGAAGGCCACTAGATGACTTTATTTTATTTTATGGAGAAATACGCTACCCATATTTGAATTCTAGGTGAATAAATTGATTCTTCTCTCCGACAAATTTCCAATGACTATTCATTTTCTCAATTTTGAGCACTCTGCAAGAAGTTATAGATCCCTAAAGTTACAACTCTTCCCATATTTAGACAAAAAAAAATTAAAATCTCTATCATAGTCTTGCTTATGTGGCACCCTATTGACATAGAATGACATGTGTTAGATGATGTGGTAGTTGGGATAATATGTCATGTTTCACGGATGCTCCATCATCTCCTTTAACACTCGGTCCTACATCATCATACTCTAGAACTTCTTCTCTTTCCTCCCTTTTATTTTTCCTTCTTTATTTTCTCTCTCTTCCTTTCCTCCATCAAGGCCCACCTTTACTTTTATTTTTATTTCTACATGGTCCTAATCCATGCATGTTAGCTAACATGGACCTATTTCTAAACTATTGGATACAAATCATTAGCTTTTAAGCCCATAAGATTATCAGAAACACCTTTTTAAAAACATTCCATTGGAATGTCAACTAACCATTCTTCACGAGCCTTTCCAAAGACCAAAGCTCACAAGTCTATCAGGATTACCTCGTCGAACTCACCTCTTTGATATGACACATCACCCCTCTACAATATATTTTTGGAACCCATAGGATGCAAATCTTTCGGTTAATTCACTCCCCACAATGCTTTCAATCTTTCCATATCAAAATTTTAACACTTCATCATAGGTTATTCGAAGCCCAGAATATGCAAGACTATCGAATGTTTTCTTTTATTCTTTTCCATTGAGATGAAAACTTATCACATTCATAATTCCTTCCAAAAATCAAATTTCGCAACCCTGTCATACTCCCTCCATTGGGACATTCTTCTTGAATGAGACTTCTTGCGCCAACGTTCTTTCCTGACATATTGGATGACAAACAAACGTGTTGACTAATGGCCTATATTAGAGAAGGATCCCTAACCTACACGATCTTTTCCACGATCATTGATTATCTAATATATCTAATGGTTAATATCTATACAATATGACGATCTAGATCATAATCAAATCTGAATTTTTTCGATCAGTAACCTTGTCTATTAGTTTTGAAATATGGATCCCACAACGTATCAAGTTCCCATATAAGAGTTCCACCCTCATGGTTCTGCCAACCATCCTTTGGCTCCTTGGTGCACGATGGGTCAGAACATAAGGTACCATGTGTGCACCCTTGACTACCACCTATCATTCTTATGTCACATCTAACATCATCCATATGGAAAATCCCCAAATTTTCCATAATTTCAAAATTTTCAACAATGTCTAAAATTTGAATTTTATTTTCCCAGCCACCATGTAAACTCTATAACTTAGATTTGCATGGAAAAATTAGGGTTTGTGCAAGAAATTAAACTTTTGCACCAATAATTTGACACTCCTGCACATAGATCATTTTAGGGGATAAATTTTGCCAATGGGATAATTTTCCATGGTTTTTCCCAAAAAACGATTAGCCAATTTCCATTTTTTCTAAAAATTATTTTCCCAAATTCCATAGAATAAAATTATTTTACCTTAAAAATCGCCAATTTTTTTCTAGAAACTATACAAAATCATTAGAAATTTGAAAACTTTTACAAAACTATCGCCAAGCATTTTACATTTTGCATATTAAGGACTTGTAAGATTATCCCATGTTTCTACATTTTAATAAAAAATTCCATCCTTAAAATTATCCCTTCTCCTGCATCATTTTTTTATTGAATTACATTACAAATTTTGGGATTTCTACATAGTTACACTCAATTCACTATGAATTATCTACAAATTCTTCAATTTTGGTTTGGTTCTTATCCCATACAACCTGAGTGTTGAAACATTAGTTGTGATACCATTATGTAATGTCCCTGACCTCCAGGATGAGCCACATTACTCCTTAAATGCTCGGTCAAAGATATAATACCTCAATGTATGGTCCCCAGCGCCACTTGAGGCACACTACCATAAAATTGTGCTCTGAAAGCCATAATACATTTTTCCCGTCACAGATCTAATAGAATTTTGGTACAATCTATCCTACATATGGTACAATTATGAAATATTATCATTATCATGAAATCATGCATATTCATATACCATCGTCACTAATTATGTATAAAATTCATAAATAAAATGGGAATCATGCAAATAATTCACAAAGTGGAAATTAACACACAATTCGCATATATTTACACATAAAAGTGAAAGCATGATAATCCAGAAACTTATATTTTATAAATACACCTATTATATTTATACGTCAAACATTCCTCCCATCCATAGAATTTATTGTTCTAGATATCAAAAACAGGTCACCCCTGAGCCACGACTATGACACCACTAGGGAAAACGATTTCACATAGGAAATCTAAATTCAAATAGCACATAGCTCAAGGAAAGGTCAATGGCACCAAATGCGGAAACAATTCCACTTCATAGCCTCTCATTATCGATCTGTTTATCTCACCTAAGGAAGTGTACTAGTTCACCGCTCGAAAATCCTTTGGCTATACCACTTCCCTTATAGAGATTTATAAATAGGTCAACCAAGAACTTTTAGATATTTGTGGCATTAGTAACACACCACTACTCTCAAGGAGATTACACGCACCCACTGGGCCAACATAAAGGGAAGCATATTCCCAAAAATCCCTCTTTGGTTTCATCCTTTCATGAAGCAACCCAACAAATGGTAACACACCCAAACCACCAAGGTTTTATAGGGTAACCAATACAATAGCTCACAACTTAATCCTCAAGCTCTGGTTTGAAATATTTCCTCTAGTTCCACCCACCAAATTCCCATGTAGTTTGAATGAGTGACCCTGCTCCCCCAAACACACTAATACAAGGGATTAATTATGCATGCAAAGAAATTTACAACTGGCACATGAATAATCACTTCCTCTCCCCTTGAAAAACATCCCAGCACTTTTGGACTTAGGATAAAGAAATAGAAGACATAAAATTAGGCTTGGATATTTTAGTAATATTTTACTATATACCTTGGCTTAACCGTTCAATTAAACCCTTATTATAAGTCACCATACCCATTTCCCTCTCATGTATTCTTAAGCATCCATAGTGATTTTTTCTTGAGGTCTGCAACGATGATGTATTTTTATCGATATACAAATTGTGATTACAAAAATACAAATCTTGGCTTAATCTTGGCTTACCATCCATAGCATAAATGCTCCTTGGTCTAAACACACAAACATACAAGGCACTTCGGCCCCAAAAATTGTCATGTCTCACTAGCCTATATTAAAAAGTATACATTCATATACTTAGTCTAAGGTACCATATGCAATGTCATATGAGAAACAAGAATATTCAAAAGAAATCAATGGAACAACAAAATATTGAGAAGAGAAACACTAGAAATGATACCTTTATTCAAATAAAGCAATGTTCATTTTCCTCTTCGAGGGGGAAACCTCCAACAGAGCAGAGATCTATTACAATAATTCTCAAGACGAAGATTTATCATACCTTCTACTGTTATTTATACTAATTATATCTTCTAAAGAACATTCTAGAGGAAGATCTTTCTAGAAGCGGAAGCTTCTATTAGGTCTTCTTACATTAACTTGTTCATATTTATTTAATAGGACTTATTAAGAAATATTGGCCTTTATTGCATGGAAAATATATTATTCTACCTACATGAGAGGTTAGGGAGGTTAGGTCCCTAACATTCCCTCCCCCTTGAAGAAAATCCTTCTCCTGAAGGCTTGAGATGAGGAAATTGTTGCAAAATGGTGGTTGGTTACTAGGTGGCATATTTTGGAGTTGTATCTTTCCAGTGGACTAACATTTCGTTGGTGGTTCTCTAACAAAGATGATGCTCTCGTTGGTCCAATACTCCTTGTGGCTACAAAAAAATGGAACCTTCTTCATCCAATTCAAGGAGACTAGTTTTCATGTGGAACTTAGTTGCAATCACTTTCTTTAAGTAGGAGACATGAAAAACATGGAGCTTAGAATTACTTCATAGAGCTAACTAATAGGCCACGAGCCCCACTCGATTGAAAATTGTATATGGACCACTTTTTCAATTTATATAAAGAAAATTTAAATAAAAATTTAATTAATTTTTTTTAACAATATATAAAACCATAATAAAATAAAAATAAATAAGAACTATATATAATTAAATTTATAAAAATTAAAATAAATTAAAAATAAAATAAAATAAAAAAACAAATAAATGGAAATATAATACACTTAAATAAATTATAGTAAAAAGAAATGCAAAACAATACAGGATCGACACGGGGCCTTGCATGGTCCACATGCCCCTCCCTCCACCTTCCAACAAAAAAAAGATCAACACTAAAAAACCCCTTGCTTTGTTGCCTCATTTCATTTGTTAGGGTTTTGGTTTATTCTTTCTGAGCATAGGGGTGGCCATTGTTCGAGCCTTAATCACATAGAACCCAAATCTTTCTTTGATGACGTGGTTTTCTCTACAATGGTCTTGCTAATTCGTTGGGGAGGGCATGGCCACCATGGGTGGGTGAACCAGCTAGCCCAATGATTCATAGTGCATGGACCTGCACCCTATGGGCTCTTCTCCTCGTGGCTTGGCATTGGTGGCAGAGACGGGGGGCTTGGAGGAGTTGTTGGTGGACACGCAATGCAAAAAGAAACACCCCTCGTGGGCTCCTCCCTTCTGACTTAGCGCTTGTTTTCTGGGTTGGTGGTGATATTTAAGAGTTGGACCCATGCGCTCTTCCCTCCTTATCGCTTGACGGCTAGACCATGGTAGTTGGGCCATGGTCGCCTCTGCCTGTGGGCTTGATAGATCCAATGCATAGTGCAAAGGCTCAAAATGTGGACTCCTCCTTTCATGGCTTAGCATGGCGCTGGGTCTTCATGCTTAAAACTTGGTCTTGGGCAGAGTGATTTGGTGCTTGATCCGTGCAAGTTGGTGAACTCGTGGGCTCTCTCATTGCTAGGTTTATGATCCAGGTGGATATTGGTGGCCACCCACCTATTCCAACTGGCTCCTCGTGTCCGTTTTTTGTTCAACACATTCTTTTGTACTTCTTTGTAATTGTGGGTTCTACACTTCTAGGGCTATCTGAATCCCCACACATCCTCCAGGTGGATACAGATGGCCTCTCACCTAATCCAACTGACTTATTTTGTATGTTTTCATGTCATCACATCTTGTTGTACTTCATGGGCCATTTTGTGGCCCTAAACATTGTTTTTTTGGCTTGCCAAAATCAAACTATAGACAGAGTCAGAGTTTGATGGAGGAATGTGTAGCTCTCTGAAAGACCTTTCCAACGGGATATCACGTGCCTAAAACGAAGGTCATATGAAAAATTTACGACCCTGGGAAATTGAGGTACCAAATTACACCAACTTACCCATAGGACCCACATGACTTTTGGCGTTTCATCTTCTAGGGTTGGGTTTTTGGATGTTTAGGGTTTTGGAATTCATGAGTAATATCAAAAAGGCCTATGGAGCCTCATTGTAATCCATTCTATTTAGACGGATGCACATAGAAGCCACATCTCTTCTCAGAGATAACTACCGCCATTCAAGCAAGTGTTTCAATTCTGCAGTTTTACAGTTTCATCCTATTTCATTATTTAATAAGAGATATTGTTCACTGGATATTTGTGTTATTCTTCATATCTCTATGTTTATTTTATTTAGTATGTTAATCAGTTTGTTCCGCTCCTAAATCTGGATCAGTGGTATCAGAGCGGTCTGTCTTCATTTATTTTTCTTCTTGCATGTCCCTGACAAGATTTAGGTACAAGCAGTTGGGACTCGAACCAATCGATCCATTACAAGATCGGTCATGCCGAACCTGACAACAACCCATGGGGAGATGAAAAGAAAGATGATCGAGAAAGAGATACTATTAAAATGTTGCTCGAGGAAGCCCTTGCAGGACAAAGGAATGAAATGATGGACAACTTCATGTAGATCCTTCGACGACTTCCCACATGAGAATCATCTCTATCAAGTGGCCATGAAACCCCCTTCAAGGTATAGGTAAATTTTGATATTCCATTATTTTAAGGAATGATAGATGTGAATGCTATAGATAAATGGTTGAATCTTCTCGAAGGATATTTTTCGGTCCATAATTTTTCCGATAGGGAAAATATCACTTTTGCACTCCTCAAGGTCATTCCCCATGTTAAAAACTGGTGGGATACTTACTCTGCGCAAAGGGTCGTGGAGGAATATACAATGCTTATGGTGGCCCCTACAATATGGGATTCCTTATAAGACGCCATTAAAGAACAATACTACCCTGTTGGAAGCTACAAGGACCAGTGCACCATATGGACCACCCTAAATCAAGAAAGGGACCAGACAGTACCAGATTTCACCAATATTTTCCATACCCTACGCACCAAATTCGGTATAAAAGACTCTGAGCATCATATGGTGCTCAAATACCATGGTTTTTTTCATAGATACATTCAAACAGAAATGGATCTCCCAGACATCGCTTCATTGGGCACAGCTTATAGATACATTGTAAAGATCAAGCAGAAATTTAAGAAGAAATGACGAGAGTTTGGATCTGAAAACCACTCACAACCGAAGCAAGGAAAAGGAACTCCTAACCCACCCAGCAAGGGACCAAGTCAAGATGGTCACCCTTAGGAAAACTAGTCCAAGCAACAACATAAGAAGGGAAATGAAAAGACAAAGAAGGACACGGGAAAATGGTGTGAGTACCATAAAATTCCTTGGCACAACACCAAAGAATGTTGCTCCAAGCAATCCCTTGTGTTCCAGATCAAGGCTTCTGAGTCAGAGGTTGATTCTGATTCTGAGTCAAATCCTGAAGGAGGGAAGTGGATTATCGATGTTGAACCCAGTGCCACTGTCACTACCACCAAAGTCCGACCAAGTGAACCAGAAGAACCAGAGGAAGGGGAATGCCTCTTTCACTCGAAGATGTGGGTCAAGGGGGATTCGATTCATTTCATTGTTGACAGTGATAGTCAGAAGAACCTAATTTCAGCAGAGTTCATCAAACGACTAGACCTACCAAAGAAACTGCACCCGCAACCCTACACCATCGGTTGACTTTTCCAAGGAAGAGATATTTGTGTTAGCCAACAATGTCGTCTACCCTACAACATCAAGCCTTTCAAAGATGAGGTATTCTGTGATATTGCTCCCCTTGAATTTTGTGATGTTCTTTTAGGACAACCATATTTTTGGAAGAGTCATGTTGTGTATGAGTCTAAACCCCGCAGTGTTATTATTACTTTGGGTAGACAATTGTACAACATCCCAAAGGTAGCACCACCTACTGTTATTTCTTTAATTTCTTTTAAGAAATACAGTAAGGTCATTTCACAGACTAAGAATTTTTTCTTCTTTTTGATCCATGCTCATAGTAAGCAGAATGTCGTCGCCACATCTGTGGCCTCTACACAGTGCCTCTCTTTGCAGTAGAAGCAAGTGGACAGGATCATGGAAGAATACAAAGACATCTTCGCCTCACCTACAGGGATACCGACACACTACCAAGTCAAGCATCTAATTGATCTAACCCCCAGTGCACCTCTACCTAATGGACCATTCTATCGGTGCTCGTTGATGGAGAATGACGAAATCAGGCGTCATATCCAAGAGCTTCTTTAAAAGTAGCACATCAGACCCAACACCTCCCCTTATGGAAGCCCGATTGTACTGGTTCAGAAGAAGGATGGGACTTGGCGAATTTGCATTGATTGCATGGCCTTAAACAAAATAACATTCAGGAACCGCTACCCCATTCCCAGTATTGATGAACTTCTTGACCGACTCGAGGGGAAAAATTTATTCAGCAAGATTGACCTAAAGTCTAGCTACCACCAGGTTCCCATCGAACCAACTGATGTATGGAATACAACCTTCAAGTCTAAAGAAGGTCTCTACAAATGGCTATTCATGTCCTTTGGCTTAACAAATGCACCAACCACTTTCATGAGGTTGATGGATGATGTATTGAGATCCTTCACCAACTAATTTGTGGTAGTATATTTGGATGACATCCTCATCTTCAATAGAACTTGGGAGGAGCACATGTGGCATATTCAACAGGTTTTGAGCACTCTGTGGTAGCACAAGCTTTATGCCAACTTGGAAAAATGCTCTTTTCACATGAACTGTGACTGTCTCGCCCCGACAGCACGGACCGAGCTTCGAAGATTTTTGGGACTAGCCAACATCTACCGATGGTTCGTGTTGGGATTCTACCATATTGCATGGACCCTCATCTAGGTGACCAAGGGCAATGGTAGGGCCAATTTTGTGTGGTGGAAGGAGCAGCAAAGAGCATTCAATGATCTAAAGAATCACTTGTTCTTAGCTCCAGTCCTCTCCTTTCCTGATCTGCAAAAACCATTCAATATTGAGACTGATGCATCTAACTATGTTGTGGGAGCATTTATCACTCAACACAGGCATTCTATGGCATACCATAGTGAGACACTCTCCGATAATGTCCTGAAATACCCCACTTATGACAAGGAAATGTATTCCATTGTACAAGCCTGTCGTCAATGGAAACATTACATTCTAGGGAAAGAGACGATCATACACATTGATCACAAGGCTCTGCAGTTCATACAGACATAGGGGAAATTGCAGAATGACTACCATCAAAAGTGGTCCACCTACCTGCAGTAGTTCCATATCAACATCAAGTATAATACATGTATCTTCAATCATGTCTTTGACTACCTCAGTAGGCCTCCTGTGGCTGCACTCACCATTGTGCTTCATTCTTGTGGACATGAAGCATTTGAGAGGCCCCAAATTTATCAACAAGAGCCAGACTTTACCACTACATATCATCTCTTGGGTATAAGTGCAATTGTCACTGATTTTCACATTCAAAAATGAATCTTGTGCCACCTAGGCCATCTCTGTGTTCCTACAAGTGAGCGTGCAACGATGATTTGGGAAGCCCAATATAGTCGGGTGGCAGGACATTTTGGCATATAGAAAACTGTGGTCATTCTTGAGAAACATTTTTATTGGCCAAAACTTCAACAGAACGTTAGCAAGTATATCGGATCTTGCATTGCCTGTTCCATTTCCAAGCCAACCATCAAGAAGCAAGGCTTATGCACCCCTCTTCATATTCCTGAGAATCCTTGGGAATCCATCTCAATGGACTACATGTTTGTCTTGTCATCCACCAAGCAAGGAAATGATTGCATGTTTGTGGTCGTTGATCGGTTTTCGAAAATGGTCATCCTCATGGTCTGTAAGAAGAATGTCACAATAGATGATACTGCCAAGCTCTTCTTCGAAAGTGTGTGGGTCCACTTTGGAATACCACAGACCATCATCTCTGACCGAGACAACAGGTTCCACAACACCTTTTGGTCGAGTCTTTGGTCTCTGTTGGACACCAAGCTCACAAAATCCGTTGCTTTCCACCCCCAAACATGGATGATTTTAGGGGCTAAATTTCGCTCATGGGCTAATTTTCCATGGTTTTTCCAAAAACAAGATTC
>JZKD02S0085337.1:6413-21337 GCA_000966675.3 Picea glauca | reverse complement strand
TAAAAGGATTACTTATGCAAATTACACATAGACAACAACATAATCATTGAACATAAGCACATAAACACAACAATTTGATAAAGGAGTTCACCCCTCTTATGGGCTAAATCTCCTGGTCCAGCTTCCAATGGTTTATTATTATTAATTGTTCAAAGTTCTCAAAAACATGTCTTACAATGCTCAAACTGACAAACCGACTGCTCCAATGGCTTCCCAGCATCCCAAAACCCCTGTCTAGGCTTTTTCGGCACCTCAATCGGTCGAAAAATGAAGAAGTTAGGCCTCCTGGAAGTCTCCCTCTTCAAGCTTGATGTCTCTGGTTCTACAATTCACACCCTTCTTCTATGAACCTGGCTCACACGCTCATTTAAGCACAAAAACCCAGCACCGGGCGCAACCATGCCAACGGTGCAAACCATAGAACAGTTAAGGGTGCGCCAACCCCTAACCGCCTCGGCACCTGGGTGTATGGTGCATATGATCGTAGTTCTGGAAAATAGGTGGTTAGTTGGTTACACAACCATGTAACCCCCTCCACGCCCCAACTCGTGGGCATATGCAAATAGTAAAAACCATGGGCCACGTTCCAAACCCCACGCATATACAATGGAGTGGCATATGTGTTAAACCACACCCGCGCACACATTTTTATAACACGGTTACATGTGTACAATGGAACCATGGGTCGGGGCTAAGCCCCGGCCCGCCCCCTTTCCATTTAATACAATAAACAAACATAAATACAATGCAATCTGCATTCATTACAAAGAATAAGTGGCAACAAGTTAGCTAGCAGAGGTTTATTGGAACGTTGTATAGTGGGGGAGGTCCGGGGGTCGAACCCCACGGCCTCCAATATATTTTACACAAAACTCCTTATCTAACCAGTGAGTGACACGTGGCACCCTCGGATTGGGCCAAGTGTCCTCCTACAATTGGCCACCAATGACACGTGTCAGCTCTTGACACACCCTCTACCAACCAACCCGTATCTACCACGTCACCACCGTACGATCTGTACGACCCTGCCACGTCAGACCGTACGGACTGTATGGATAGGTACAATCAACATCTAAAATTTTTGCTTGTTTGCCTTGACGAACAGATCGCGATATCTTCTCCATACGGCATCCATTTGACAAAGTAAATATACCACCGGAATCAGGAATACGAGACAGACTCAATGGAACTATTTTCGTCGCATTCCGAGCACTTTGAAAATTGAGCAAAATTTGATCCCCTGATCAGTCCATGAGCTCTACTAGCACTTCTAGAATAATTAGCTCTTCCACGATCATCCCTTATTTCATGGCACTTGCCTTCTTCCTCTTGTCTTGAGTTTGATACTTTCTTCAGTTGTCTCTGCAACTGATTTAAGCTCTTCAACACTCGAGCATTTATCTGACTTTACTCTCTCATCAGTCTCTCATTGTCTACTTTGTAGCTCTGCAATTCCATCTTCAGGCTTCTTACCGTTTCTATTAACGTTTCATGTTCCCCTTTTCCCTTGCGTCCATTGGACTCTGTCTCTGCATTACCAACTCTGGTATTCTGGCCTTCGGCCTCCTTATCACGACTGGAGCCTCCCTCGCCTTCTTCCAATTCCTCAATACGCATCCTGATTTGATGTGTTTAAACCCTTTAATTCTGCAAAATGTGAAAGTGACCATTTTGTTAGAATTATGCATATGATAAACAAAATTTCCAATCCATGCTACAAGTCTCTTTCTTTTTTTGTTGTTCATGGAGATCATATCCCCATTCTCCAAAAATAATAGTGTCCTACTATCCTTGGCTTACACAGAGTTTCATCTTGCACGGGCGCTTCCTTCAAACCACCTTCCCAGGTGACCACGACTAGAAACCGCGTCTAAGTCCTTCCTTAGCACTTTTTTGCCTCAAAGACCACCAATTTGGCCCTTCGCCCTCCTTCCCTCAACTCTCAATCTGCATATGACCATGGCCATGATGCTATGCTTAGCTGAAAAAGCACTTGTCCAGAGCTTTGGGACTTCGAAACTTCCAGCCAGGACCAGATCAACGGTCCTCATCCTCTTTCAGGATTAACGATCGAGATCCACTTCGGGACTCCGCGCTTCGAGAGTCTCAAATTTCCTTGCTTGCCTCCTCCCATAACTCTTTTACCCAGAGTTCATGATCTGCCGACGGGTGTCCTCCCATAGATCAATGACTATGAATCTCTTCGGCTCTTCGGGCTTTGAAAGTTTCAAAACTTTCTTCCTGCACTTTCTCTCGGAGTGCTTTCACCCGAAGTCGACGATCCTTTGACGTGTGTCTTCTGGAATCAACTGTTACACATCAAAATTACTCACTTCAATAGTGTCACAAGTGTCGTCATTACAAGTGTTGTAAGTGTCACATCTTGTCTGCAAGTGTCACATCTTGACCACAAGTGTTGCAAGTGTCACAAACATCATACTTCCATATTTCCTATGTCGTGCCTCTAACGACATCATAAGGACACTTAATACACCTCAAAAACTAGTTTTGAAGAAGAGAAATCACTTGACAGGGAGTACAAACCTTTTGCCACTGAAAGAACCACTCAAAAATGGATTTTGGAGAGGATCACTCCCCTACCCACTGTCAGAGAGTGATAACACTCCTTGGGCCTCTTTGGGGGATTGTTTGAGCGCTCTGTGCACCCTTTTGGGGGAGCGCTACCCTTTCTGAGTGAATTTTTGGTTTGTTTGAGGAAATCAGGGGACAATCCCCTCAATATCTGAAGGTAGTTGGGTTTGAATCTCGGGTCAAGGCATGATCTTAGGGAAGATCCTCAACTGAAGGAGAGGAATCCTCAACTTATCCCAAATATCTCTCAAGTGGTTGGGCCTCTCCAAGGTTATATAAGGAGGCCTTCTCATGGTGAAAGGTACAACGGAGATTGGAGATTGATACCAAACTTATGATCCTATAAGTGGTATGAACAAAAGAGATTGGATATGTGACACTTATGATCTCATAAGTGAGATTCCATCAAAGCAATCAGTGTAGATTACTTGATCAAAGGGGTTGGACAAGGAGAACTGGAAGAAGCTGTTGCACCTTCATCAAAGGATTGTAAGTACTTTTACTTGTTCTCATCAATATATCAATGCTTGGCCTTTTTCTTTCAAAATTATGTTTGTTCCATATGAGTTTGTCTTCAGTAGATGGATCTATATTTGAGATAATATCAGCAGAATAGGAAGTTCATTGTATCTTTGTTTGTTCTACAGGACCGATCAGGGAGCTCAGGATCGAAGCTCAGCCTGGACTTTGCAAGGACAAATGTCGTTAACAAGGTACACATATTTCTTCTTTTCCTTCATATATTATATTTATTAGACCTAAAAGGATGTCAGTGTCTATGTTAAGCAACTTTTCTGTCTTGGCCTTAGGAGTCTAGAGACCAAGAGGGAATCCGCTTGTCCGCAAAAGGATTCACCTGTAATAGAAATTGGTGACTCCACTAGGGAGGAGCTCTGATTTTTGTTTCATTTCCAAAATCTTGTTTTATCCCTTTGCCTACTCATTTGACCTTCTCCATACTGTCTCTTTGATTCTTAGATCTGATTCATTGGCTCTTGATCTCATCATTTTCAATTTGATTGACTAAGTTTTCTTGATTTTTTGGTTTTTTGAGCTTTTTTCAGATTTTTGAGAGCAGAGTGCTCCCCCTCTGTGGCTGGAAGAGCGCCAACACTCCCTATTAACCTTACACAGAGCGCTGGAACGCTCTGGTGCCTCTTACACCAGAGTGCTACCCCCTTTCTATGAGAAATTCTTCAGACTTTTCATCTTCTAAAGTTGTTTCTTCATTTTGGCTTTGACTCCAGAATCTTTATATCCTCAGTAAATCTTTGTCATTGGCCTTCAACACCTTCTTTTTAAGAATTCATCCTCTTTTGTTTGGATTTTTTGACATTTATCCTTACTTTGCAATAACTCTTTGTCCTTGACTATTTGGAGTCAATTTGTCGTTTTCTTCTCGTTTATCTGAGTGAGTGAAAACTTTGTAAGGAGTTTCAAAGGTCTTTTGTACTTTTCTTTCTGATCTTTGACTCATCTTTTCCAAGCTCTTTTTCCTTCCTTTTGAGTTTTTGGTTTTTTGTTTCTTGTTTGATCACAACAAGGGTGTTTTTTTTGTTTATGTGAAGTTCGCTTCCAGATTTCTTAAATATCACAACTCTCGAAGTATGATTAGCATAGGAAGATTTACATATACTGGTTATCAGTCACATATAAACATTTTATCATTGTATTGGATTCCTTATTGAGGAATATTGCATGAGCTCATTGCATCTTAGTGTTTGAAACTGAAAAGAAAATCATTCTCCTTCCCTTAACTAGAAATTCATTGAAAGAAAAGACTGCTTATCATTTCTTATGCATGTTTTGGGAACTAAGTCGCAATATCATCAGTTTTAACTCTCATACACCTATGAGTAAACAAAAACCACTAAAATCAACGCTTAACTAAAATTTATCAGACTTTTTACATATTTGTTAGCAACCCTACATTAGTTTAAGGTGTAGGGCTTTGGAATAGGTTGAAAGGATAACTTTCAAAATCTATCAAGCAAACTTAGCATCTTGCGATAGGGAGGGAAAATCCAATTGTTGTATAGGGTTTCTGGGATCCCCCTCTCAGATAGGGGTTACGCACGAGGTCGCATTTGGGAGAGCTACAGAGATTATCCCTCCGTGGTTTGACTGTTTGTTGTAGTCAGATCATATATTGGGGGGCACTTGAGGGTATACCCACGATTATGTGTGGGAGCCTCTCAAGTTGATTTCAGACTTGCTATCCTTCCCATACGTTCTGACTGGACTATCTATTGTACCCACCTAGGGGGATGACTGCAAGTTGGTGACCTTAGTAGCCATAATCTTTAGGGTCTTACACAAGGTGAAAGTGAAGGGAAGTCTCACTGTACTTGGAACAAACATTGGTCAAACTCACTCGGGCTCCTTGGAGGGTAAATCCACAATTACTGTGTGGAAGCTTGCACCAAGGTGTAATTCTGTTAAGCAGGTCGCCAATGTAACTGATCCACCCTCTCTATCCCCGCCCCTTCCTGTTTTGATCTCGCGATGTTGGATTTCATCACCAACTAATGGTTTCATTGTGGGAAGTTTTGTTTGATTTTTTGCTTCTCAGATTCATAGCATGTGTTGTTTGTGTTTCTTATTTGACCTTAGGTCGAGTCAGTGTTAATGACATCAAATCCCGAGAGTACCAATTCAGGAACCCCTTATCCCGAGGAACCTTACACCTTTCCTTATTTTGGAAACTTTGGTCCTCTATACATTGCCACACTGAGTCTTTTGGGACTCACCATCGGATTACCGGTTTGGTTGTTTCCCACTCCGGTGATCTCTAATACTCCTAGTGATTTAACTGCACCTAATACTTTAGATGTCAGTACACCACCCACACATCAACCTCATGTCGACTTTTTGTCTTCTTCACCCATTAAGTCTCCTTCCCTTTCTCCTTCTTCGTCTAGTGAAAGCTCTAAAGAAAGTAGCCAGGTTGATCAGAATAAGAAGAAACAGAAAGAGAAGAAGAAGAAGAACCCGCAAAGGACCACTTCTCCAACAACATCAAATGTTGGATCCAAGCAACCAGCTACTATTAATAGTACTAGGAGTGTTGACAAGGTCAACAAGATTAAAATAAAGAATCTAAAACCCAAATTCCCTTGCAGTATTTGTAAAGGTGACCACTTTCTAAGGGATTGCACTGGTATTCCCAAGGTCTTAGAAATGTGGTCCTCCGCATCATCGGCCTTTGCTAGACATGCTGGTGATGCCCCATCAACTAGTGACATTCAGTTTGGTAAGAAGAAGACAACTGTCAAATTCCCTTGTATGTTATGCAAAGGTAATCATTATTCTCACCTTTGTCCTTGCATGGACGAGGCTTATTCTCTTTTAGCAAAGCTTGAACTTCCAGTTGGTTATCATAGTCTTTCCCCCAACCCATCATTAGTTAATGGAATGGTCAATCTAGTTCCATATCCGGTCAATATGGTTGATTAGGTGGTCAATCTAGTTTCATCCTCGGTTGAACCACTCACCAAAGTAGATGATCTAGCTCCTTCATTGATTATCCCCTCTTTTCATATGGAAAGTGAAACCCAAGTGATTGATCCAGTTTCTTCCTCAGTCAGTCCCACCCTTCATCCAAAGAGTGTTAAAGTGGTTGATTTGGTTCTTCCACCAATCGATCCCACTCATCCGAAGAGTGTTAAAGTGGTCGATCTGGTTTTGTCATCGGTCGATCTCACTCCTTCCTTGAGGAGTGCCAAAGTGGCAGATATAGTTCCTCCATCGATCGATCCCACTCATCCAAAGAGTGCCAAAGTGACTGATCTAGTCCTTTCCAAGGTCAGTCCCACCCTTCATCTGAAGAGTGCCAGTGTGGTCGATCTGATCCCATCATCAGTCGATCCTACTCTCCCTCTAGAGAGTAAACCCGATACTTCCCACATTTTTCTCATTGATATAGGATCTACCATGATGGGGGGCATTCCTCCTTCTCCCATGAAACCCCTTCCAAGTAATGAGGCCATCCTTTTTGATTAGGGTGTGCTAACCTGACCTCGTCTTCCCTCTCACATTACTTTCCAGATTACAGTACAAGTTTGTGGTCGGGACGTTCCTCAAACGCTGATAGATGAAGGTGCGTCCGTTAGTATTTTTTCCTCTATTTCTTGTCATGCTTTGGGTTGTCCTTGGCTTGCGCCTGTTACACAGAATATATTATCTTTTAACATAAGAAATAATCAACCTTTATGGACCCTTCCTCAGTTTCCCGTAACTTTGGGAGGGAAAGCTGTCTTTATTGGTGTCATGGTAGTCTGAGACCCCTTGGATTTCGCTTTACTCCTTGGGCGGGATTATGTCTATGTCATGAAATTTATTGTGTCCACTCTTTTTCGTGTGATATCTTTCCCGCACGATGGAAGAATGGTGACTATTGATCTACTTTCATTCGTTGGTCCTAATTGGATTATCTCCCTAAATGGTTCTTATATGACTACAGTATCACCCCTGCCACATGTCAATTATGTGGCATTATCTCCCATGCCTTCAACTTCAGATGATTTGGATCCGGTAGTTGACATGGTAATCTCTTCGGTAGGGCTATTGGAGCATGATCTCCTTACCCCTGACGAGACCCTCGACATGTATTCCTTCCAGAGTGATTTTCTTCCATCCAGTGAAGATCTCTTGGAAGCCATGACCGAGTTTTGTCCCTTGACATGGTGTCATTCCAGAGCGTTATTCTCTTGGAAGCCATGATCAAGGAGATTCCATGAGAAAAATTTATTTTCTCTGTGGCAAGCTCGTTAAAAATTGAAACAGAGGTCACAAACATAGTTTTCTTCTCTATGGAAAACTCGTTAAAAAATGAAACATAAGCTTTGAGCATAGTTTTCCTCTCTGTAGCAAGCTTGTTAAAAAATGAAACAACTATCTGGGGATTGAACCCGGAGCCCTGAGCATAGTTTTCCTCTCTTTAGAAAGCTCGTTAAAGAATGAAACAACTATCTGGGGATTGAACCCGAAGCCCTGAGCATAGTTCTTTTCCTGTGTCAATATCGTTAAAAAATGAAATAACCACCTCTCTTGAACCTTCTTTTCATCCACCCTTATCCTTTTTATCTATCTAGTAGAGAAATTGGTGACAACCTCAAAGTCGGTGAATGAATTGAAGCTTGGAGGGCATGTCTCCAGCCTTTGATGATCATTCTGGAGTTAAGCCACTAGCTTTCAAGATGGGGGCATATCGAGCTTAGTCTTTGTTCTTTCTCGTGCTCGAAAAAACATGGGAATGTAACCGAGTAGACTTTTATCACTTTTTTTGACTCGCATGGATATATGAAAAAGGAACCCCTTGGATTCGTCTTTAATCTCTTTTCAGACTCTCTAAACATAAAAAGATTGCCGAGTGATCTTGCTTCCTTTCCCACTCATTAAAAGGTTTGAAAGGGCATCTTTCGAGTGATAATTTATCTCTTTTTTGGCCTTGTGAGACTAACATTATGAAAAAAGACAACACTGGAGTCATCTTTAAGTTGTTTTCAGACTCTCTAAATATGAAAAACCACCGAGTTTACCTTCTCTGGACTCGTTAAACAATCATACATTGAAGGGCCCATACGGGACCAAACCCTTACTTCTTCCAATTCATTAAACAAAGGAAGAGGGACTTATCGAAGGTGAGTCATATTGAGCATGTGTTACCCTCCTTGAGCTCGTTAAATTAAAAAGAGGTACTCGTCTATCTGGATGGGGGAAAAATTGAAGGAAGCAAGCCAAGAATTTTTTGAGAACACTACCAGTAACTCTTATAGTTGCCCTTGAACATGACACTTTGCCTTTGCACGCATTTTAATCCGTTGAACCTTTACACTAAGGCAATCCTATGAGTTTATTTTACTCCTTTGGGTCACCTGACGAAAGTCACAGCATCCACTGCATCCTCAAGTTTTGTTCCATGTCAAGTTTCTAGTGTTGTGCCTCAGTGTTCAAGGGAAGTATCTGCCTCGGGAGTCAGCCATCACAAATATCTTGTTTCAATACCTGTGTCATTCCATGTTCACTTGATCTACCAATTACATCTCTGTGTCAGTTTCGTGTCATTGATGGGGGATACACCAAGGCCCTCCTCCGACGAGTCTATTCCTATCGACTTCAACGCATTATCCAGGAACTAGACTTAGACACCAATTAGTACCTTGGGACCTGCATGCCTCAATGGCAGGCCTCCTCGCATCCAACAATGGGTTTACATCATTGACCTCTGATCGGATGATTCCATGGATGTTCAACTTCATCTCATCTATTCACATTCATTGGAATGTACTAGGGTACCTTGGGAATCATTGACATTAATGGTGATCTTCCTCACACTTGTTAATGGTTTACCTCATTGACCGGTAATCAAGTGGTTTCTACCATGTTCGACATCTGGACATCTATTCACATGATTAGATTCGTACTATATCAGGATTGGTAAAAAGACCCTAGGTTGAGTTTTCACTCTTATGTACTTTTCCCAGGTTGCGAAGGAGCTCTTTTGAACTATGACACATATACTGTTACATAGATCCACTTTGTATTGGTCATGGCTATGTCTTGTCGTCTCATAGATCCACTATGTATTCTTCATGGCTACGATCTGTTCAGGTCATAGGAGTATAGATCCACATTGTATCTTCAGTGGCTATACCTTTTGTCAATATAATTATGGATCCGCAATGTATTTTATTGCGGCCATACCTAAAAGGTCTTTATCACTCAAGCATAGGTATGTCTTCCTTGGATTTGAAACATGTCATAATATTTGTTTGATGGTTGTGTGCATATTTTCCAGCCTCTCTGCGTCCATACCCTTGCTCAAAAAAGTCTACAAAGTACTTCAGTCATCACGTCTTCTAACTTCGTACTTTGGGGGGCAATCTATTACACATCAAAATTACTCACTTCAATAGTGTCGCAAGTGTCGTCATTACAAGTGTTGTAAGTGTCGCATATTGTCTGCAAGTGTCTCATATTGACCACAAGTGTTGCAAGTGTCACAAACATCATACTGCCATCTTGCCTATTTTTTGCCTCTAACGACATCATAAGGACACTTAAGACACCTCAAAGACTAGTTTTGAAGAAGAGAAATCACTTGACAAGGAGTACAAACCTTTTACCACTAAAAGAATCACTCAAAAATGGATTTTGGAGAGGAGCACTCCCCTACCCACTGTCAGGGAGTGCTAGTGCTCCCTGGCCCTCTTTGGGGGAGTGTTTGAGCACTCTGTGCACCCTTTTGGGGGAGCGCTATCCTTTCTAAGCGAATTTTTGGTTTATTGGAGGAAATCAGGGGACAATCCCCTCAATATCTGAAGGTAGTTGGGTTTGAATCTTGGGTCAAGGCATGATCTTAGGGAAGATCCTCAACTGAAGGAGAGGAATCCTCAACTTATCCCAAAGATCTCTCAAGTGGTTGGGCCTCTCCAAGGTTATATAAGGAGTCCTTCTCATGGTGAAAGGTACAGTGGAGACTAGAGATTGATACCAAACTTATGATCCTATAAGTAGTATGAACAAAAGAGATTGGAGATGTGACACTTATGACCTCATAAGTGAGATGCCATCAAAGAAATCAGTGTAGATTACTTGAGAAAATTGGTTGGACAAGGAGAACTAGAAGAAGTTGTTGCACCTTCATCAAAGGATTGTAAGTACTTTTACTTGTTCTCATCAATATATCAATTCTTGTCCTGTTTCTTTCAAACTTATGTTTGTTCCATATGAGTTTTTCTTCAGTAGATGGATCTATATTTGAACTAATATCAGTAGAATAGGAAGTCCATTGTATTTTTGTTTGTTCTATAGGACCTATCAGGGAGCTCAAGATCGAAGCTCAGCCTGAAATTTGCAAGGACAAACATCGTTAACAAGGTACATATATCCAGTCATCACATCTTCTAACTTTGTACTTTGGGGGGAAATCTGTTACACATCAAAATTACCCACTTCAATAGTGTCTCAAGTGTCGTCATTACAAGTGTTGTAAGTGTCACATCTTGTCTGCAAGTGTCACATCTTGACCACAAGTGTTGCAAGTTTCACAAACATCATACTACCATATTTCTTATGTCGTACCTCTAACAACATCATAAGGACACTTAAGACACCTCAAAGACTATTTTTGAAGAAGATAAATCACTTGACAGGGAGTACAAACCTTTTGCCACTGAAAGAACCACTCAAAAATGGATTTTTGAGAGGAGCGATCCCCTACCCACTGTCAGGGAGTGCTAACACCCCCTGGGCCTCTTTGGGGGAGTGTTTGAGTGCTTTGTGCACCCTTTTGGGGGAGCACTACCCTTTCTGAGCACATTTTTGGTTTGTTGGAGGAAATCAGGGGACAATCCCCTCAATATCTAAAGGTAGTTGGGTTTGAATCTTGGGTCAAGGCATGATCTTAGGGAATATCCTCAACTGAAGGAGAGGAATCCTCAACTTATCCCAAAGATCTCTCAAGTGGATGGGCCTCTCCAAGGTTATATAAGGAGGCCTTCTCATGGTGAAAGGTACAGTGGAGACTAGAGATTGATACCAAACTTATGATCCTATAAGTGGTATGTATAGAAGATATTGGAGATGTGACACTTATGATCTCATAAGTGAGATGCCATCAAAGAAATCAGTGTAGATTACTTGAGAAAAGGGGTTGGACAAGGAGAAATGGAAGAAGTTGTTGCACGTTCATCAAAGGATTGTAAGTACTTTTACTTGTTCTCATCAATATATTAATGCTTGGCCTATTTCTTTCAAACTTATGTTTGTTCCATATGAGTTTGTCTTCAGCAGATGGATCTATATTTGAGATAATATCAGTAGAATAGGAAGTCCATTGTATCTTTGTTTGTTCTACAGGACCTATTAGGGAGCTCAAGATCAAAGCTCAGCCTGGACTTTGCAAGGACAAACATCGTTAACAAGGTACATATCTTTCTTATTCTCCTTCATATATTAGCTTGATTAGACCTAAAAGGATGTCAGTGTCCATGTTAAGCACTTTTCTGTCTTGGCCTTAGGAGTCTAGAGACTAAGAGGGAACCCGCTTGTCCGCAGGAGGATTCACCTGTAACATCAATGGTCGATATGTACTCCAGCCTTCTGGAATTTTTGACCCAACGCAACCTGTCATATGCTTCCTCACTAGAGTGCCCAGTCTCTGGACTACACGATCTGTCGCCACGTGGAAAAAGACTGGAAGCAAACATGTGGCCCAATTAGGAAGGTGACACGTATCACGTTCTAACTGACATTTCAATACTCCATATGCTCAAAACTTACTGACATGTGGCACACATCCCATGTGTACACATCATCCCAAGTGACATCTGCAAGCCACGTCACTTCGGGAATTTCTGGATCCACATCACCTCTAGGTGACGTCATCGTGCCCCATCACTTCGGCTCTTCAGGATTCGGGACTTCGGGAGTTTCCATACTAGCACACTTCCATTTTTCCCGAACTCTAATTTCCTGAACTAGCCAAACTGCCACCATGTTTCTCCCTTATCAGATGAGCCATATTAACCCCAGAATTTAGGACTTCGGATGCTATCGCTGCAAGGATCAATGACTGCCATTCCTTCGGGCCTTCGGGCTTCAGAAAAATCAAACCTCAAGTTTTTCCCAAATTTTTTTATCTGAAGCTCGCGATATACTAACGTGTGTCTCCCATGGATTGACGACTGTGATTTCTTCGGGTCTTCGGATTTCGGAAATCTCAACTTTCAACCTTCGCTTTTCCCCGAAGGGAGCGGATTTCTGCCGCGTGTCCTTCTGGATCGGACGACTGATATTCACTTCGGACAATTTGATGCTTGAGATTTACTCTAGACGATCTGGTGACTGAGATCTATTTCACATGATCAGACGATCGAGATTTACTTCAGCTCTTCGGGCTTCGAAACTAATTTCTCCGAAGTTACTAATTTGTTGACACATACCTCTCGGTGATCGAAGGTCAGGATCTACTTCGGATATATGGAGTTTTGATGTTCAATCCCTAACGTGTCACATCACTTACTTCCTTTCAATTTTTGGGGGCATGCATCGATGGTTTGGAGTAACCCGCTTTTCGCCTTGCAATTCTCCTAACACTAACATGTAACCCCTCGGTGAAACCGTGGTTTGGATTGTGGGACCGCCTTGGGAAATTATCTCCCGTGCAACTTGGTTCCCCACAATGCCTCATGTTCATTGATATCACTCTCCAATGGGATCTGACGATTGTGACCTTAGCCCTTGCATCCTTTTCATCGGACGACCCCTGTTCCCCTGTCCTCCGATCCAACGATCCCAAATCTCTCCTAATCCTACAATGGCGATCGCTCCTGAATTCGAAGGGGGACAGTCACGATCTTTTGAACCCCTCACAACGGGTCTCTAACATTCTATCTCCTGTGTAGGTTCTGCAATTCCATTCCTCCTAAGGTTTTCAACTTCATGGCCAGAATTCGATCTGTAACCACGAGACTCTGACTAACAAACTCGGCCCATACCGACCCGATATTTCAACCAGAAGCTCTGATACTGAACTGTAACATCCCCAACCACCCACAAGTCGGGGTATGCTACCTTCAATCCCACCCTTGGACTTCTTACCCTTACCGATACCTTCTTTCTTTAATAAGGATGCATAAGATAAAAGATTTAACGACATGCACAACAATATCCAACAAGCATGCATAATCTAAGATTTAGTTAAATGATAATTAAAATACACAACGGAATACATTCATACACAACTAATAATATCACAATAAAGAGAACTTATCTTTATAAAAAGGCAACACCATCTGGTTGCAGACCAAGGACGTTACACCCAACCGTAGACACCACTTCTCCAAATCTCAACAATAATGTCACCCCTGAGCTAGGGCTATGAATCCACAAGGACGATTCCAGAGTGTGCTTGGGTTCCCAAACTAGTCAGCTCTCAAGATCTCACAGGTTTCCCAACAACCACAACAATCCAAGTACCCATCTCTCTTCGACCCAACTTGTACCACATGAGAGAATGGACCTCCACCTTTCTCTACCATGCAGTCCCTCAGGTAATCCTTCTCCTTTATCCAGGGCCTCCAACATAGCTGGTCCAGAATCTCAATGATGGAACTCATAAGACACACAATTGTGAGAAAAAAAGGGCACAAGCCAACGCATCTCAGACATATAGGCCCCAAGTCATGGTTGGATTGCACCAATGACCATTACAGCCAACTATCTCGTGGCTATTATTCAGCAGTTCCTTTCCCTTTACCCAGCCAAGACGCAGGTGAGGATGGATCGGTTCATGGGTAAGTGAGTGCATGAAAGGGCATAAGGGAAAGAATGGTAAGAATGCAAAGTGAAGGAGAGGATGAGCCAACGATCAACCCCACAATTAGACCATGGATGGGTGTAAGTATTTTCGTGGGGAATCAAGAACCTCCTGGCCTTCCCCAAGAAGCTCACATAACCGATCCCCTCCCTTAGGCAAAAAAGTTAATTAACATAGGAATAAACATTTATCCCCTCAAGCCCCCTCTTTTGTGGAATCATAGCCCCCTATAACTCTAGTCCTTGTTCGTCTAGCAACTAGCGATGTGTTTATTATCAATAATTATCAAAACATTACATTTCTTGGGCATACTAGCCATTTAATATTTTTTTGGGAACTCATGCCTCTCAGCATTGTAACAATACATTATTTAAAAATGGGGGTTTGAAATCCAAGGTGTTACAAAAGTAACGGTTATTTATCATACTCAATAAAATGGTACATTGAAAAAGTGAAATTGATTTTTGTTAATCAAATATATAAAATTTAGAGACAAAGTAATTTGTTTTAAATTTTTTTAAATTATAGAAAAATCAAATTAAATAAAAATATTTAATGAAAACTTAAATTTTAAATGCTTATTAAAGTAATTCAAAGAATTGTCCAATTTGAAGTAATGGTTATTTATCATACTCAATAAAATGGTACATTGAAAAAGGGAAATTGTTCGTTTTTCCATACAATCAAATTGTAGATTTTAATTGGATTAGCCAATTACATTCACCAAATAACCCCTGCAACTTGAACATAATTAAATGGTTATTATCAATTATTTCAGTGTGAATGTTTTTTTACTAAAACAATTACATTTTTTATTAAAAAGGAGCTATGGTTGCACCAAATAGCTTGATAATACAAAATTTAATAAGGTGGATCAAAACAAGTAGTTCTTTCCTCCTCCCATCGAATAACTTGTGGGGAGAAGACAATCTTTCTTACAAATACGTTTTTTGTCATATTCCTAAGTACAAGGATAAATGCTTACAAATTGATTACATAATAGAATGCA
>JZKD02S0085336.1:363078-373886 GCA_000966675.3 Picea glauca | reverse complement strand
ATACTGATCACAAAGTCATAAGATCCTAATATCATGACGTACACGTTGGCCATGGTGACAGACTCTCCCAGGTTAAGGCTACAGCCTGTAACCTCCCCTCCAACCTTTTATTTGGATCCCGAATCCATCTCTACAAGGATAAACTCATCATGTTCGACTGCCTTTACCTAGATCACTACAACTCTAAAATTTTGTATTGTAATAACCTAATATGTCTACTTCAAACTCCCACAAGTCTGATTTGATTTCAAGTTTTCAAGAGGAGTTATGTCCAAGCTACCAAAACCTCTTGCTTGTTTTGTCTTTTCATGTTACAGAACTTGTATGGACAATCACTTCGACAATATATCCCAAACAAGTTTGAAATTTATGCCTAAAACCCCCTATAAGTCTATCTTTTGTCCTACAAGTGGCACTCAATTTGTACCTTGCAATGTTTAGATATGCATGTTTTACTGAAACTATATGTTTAAGGATAGTTTGAAGGATAGATAAAAACTTAAACTTGCATAGTATGTAACTTCAAAAATATGGTGAATCATATTTTGAAATGTTTATCCTATGTACTTTTCTCTTTTATGTATCAATCAATAATGAAATTTTCATGCAATTCCATTGATAAAAAATTTAGACCAAAAATGACTAATAAAATAACTTGTTTGAAAGAGTCAAACAAAAAATTATCTATTCTACTATAAAATATTATAGACCAAATAATTTAAAAAATAAAATAAAATAATAATAATAATAATAATTCAATAATGTCACATCTACTTCAAGTAAAAGAAAATAAACAAGAAAAATATTTTTGAGAAGAACCTCTTATTACAAGATTTCAAATACACAAAATAAGATGAAACTGAAAAATAATAAATCAGCATAATTATAATCAATATAATAGTAATAAGTGAGAACTATGATTATAAATGAGTGTTATACATTTTGGAAGTAATATTCATTTAGAATTCAATAAAGTCCATAAAATGGGTAATTATGTATTTCTCAATCTTGATTATTAAATAGTGATGATAATAAATATAGTATTAAAAAAATTACTATTATATAAATGTTACTTATGTATGTTAATGATGATGATGATTAATTTAATATATTATTTCGATTTCTTTAAAGCTGTAATTGTATTTATGTGTTCAAAAACTATTGAGAGAAGTGTTCCAAGATCATTGTAGTTTTGATGACTTAGGAGATTAGGAAGGTTTAAATTATGGAAAATATTTTGAATTGGGATCTAATTTGGGAATATGGGAAAGTCTAAGAGGAAGTGTTTTTCATCTTCAATTCTTTTTGTGTGAGAAAGAGGTAGATTTTTTATCCCACTGATATTTTTGGAATTGTCCAACTTCCAGTTTCACTATATAACCCCTAAAAATTTGTTCTTATTTTAACAATGTTGATTTTTTTTTTTACCCCTCTCAAAATTAAGAAATAATTATCTGTCCCATATGTCACCCATACTAATTAAAGCAATATCATGCATCTTACAAGTACCCATATTAAAAAATGTTACAAACCTACACTTTTCATAGACAATCACATTAAAAATGAGAAGTTCCTTAAATTAAGGAATTAAGAGCCCATATTAAATAAATAAAAAATGTGCAAATGTACATTTCTTAGCCAGGATAATTAAACAACATTAAAAACATAGAATTGAGCAGATTATCCATTAAACAACATTAAAAAATAAAATTGAGCAGATTATTCATTCCAATAAAAAATCAGGTAATTTAGCAAATTATTCAGTCCAATAAATAACTTAGGAAATTCAGCAAAACATTCATTGACTTTGGGAAATAAAAATTACATGGAGTGCAACTTTTTTTTTCAGAAGATTGACAGAATGTAAATTGTGTCTTTCGACCAATAGGCTGGACTTGTTCGTCACTCTCCATTCAATCATATCCACAACGTCCGAGCTTATCTTCCTACTTTTGAAATGTTGGAGCTGTTATCACTCCACTCCATTCCTTTCCGTCCCCTCGAATCCATTGATAAAGAGAGCGGACCGACCAACGAATCGCCACTTTTGATACCAATGTCCTCTGATAGTGAAATAGAAGCCTTATGCTCAACTTGCATAGCCTTTTCGAGCTCTCTCACTACTTCAGTCACGCTGGGCCTTAAAGACGGTGCAGCCTGAACACATCTCATGGCTACTTTGGCAACACAAGTGATGGATTTCAGGTCGTAACTACCATCTAATCTCTTGTCTATGATTTCAGCTATTCTGCCAGGATTTTCATCCATGTCCATTACATACGGTGTCACCTGTAAATAAACTTATTGTTAGACTCTACGAGAAAATGCAGATAATTATTGTTAGACTCAAGGAGAAAATGCAGATAATTACTGTGAGATACTTGGAAAAAATGCACTAATGTCACATAAACATTTATATTTTAGAGGACTAATGATAAGATTCCTTACCCATCGAATGATGTTTACTTCATCTTCAAGAAGTTTTACATCGATGGGTTGCCTTCTGCATATGATCTCTAACAAAACCACTCCAAAACTATACACGTCACTCTTCTCCGTCAACATTTGAGTGTTGTAATACCTATGAAAGGATGCCCCGCAAAAACTTGGCTAAGTGACTACCGTGAAAATAAAAATAAACAATAACGACAGTGCCTATGCTCTTAATAATTAATTGAATTCATTTAGCTTCTAGAATATGTGGAGCGAGGGCAAGTTATAGATGTGTGCTATACTCTGGATCCAGGTATCCTAGCGTTCCTTTCACCGCAGTGGTAACATGAGTTGCCTCCCCATCTATTGTCATCTTTGAAAGACCGAAATCTGCCAGTTTTCCGTTCAGATTGCTGTCTAAAAGTATGTTGGCGGTCTTGATGTCCCTGTGAATTATCTTTGGGGTGGAACCCACGTGCAGGTATTCCAGTCCTTCAAATACAAATCCCACTTAGATCACATGACATGCTTTGCGAGATAAAGTAAAAAGTAACTGCTATTTTCGTGTAATGAGTACGGAAAACTACAAACGCATAGATTTAAAAAAATTGCTGTACATCAAAGTAATTTAGAGAAAGAGTTACCCTGAGCTGCATCTAAAGCTATTTTGAGCCTGGTTTTCCAACTTAATTCGGATTCTTTTGCGCTGGAACCTGGAAAATAAAATAAAAAACAAATAAGTGTCGGTTACCTTGGCTATTGTATCGATTGAAACAAACATATCTTACAGCAATATAATTTACCGTAAAGGTGATCTTTGAGCGACCCTCCCGACATGTAGTCGTATATCAGCATAACTTCTCTCGTTTCGTTACAGTATCCCAGTAATGATACCAAGTTCCTATGATTGATTTTAGAAAGAAGATCAACCTGTTCATGAGATACATATTATACTTAGAATCCAGCCAAAATTGACATTCTTAGAATCCATACAAGGTAATATCTACAATTTACCTCATTCAAAAACTCGTGAGCTCCTTGTTTGGAGAACAGTGAGAGCACTTTTACCGCTATAACTTTTCCTTCCGGCAACTTACCGAGGAACACCGATCCAAAGCCCCCTTGCCCAATCTTCAGATTATAGTTTTGTGTGGCAGCTGTCATCTCATGTAGAGTGAAGGAACGGGAATTTGTTGTATTTGGCACCATAATTATTGAGTAGTCTGCAATACATTCATGGAAGGTAAAGTTAGAAATAGTCAAAGCACAATGTAAGATAATTTCACTTATAGGGCACACTCCCACTCTCCATATCATATTATAGCATTTTTAATAGTATTTAGTAAAATCGGTTTAGTAAATGCTACCATTGCTTCCGTTGGCAGCACCCTGTTCTTTTCTCCTGCATTTATTGCCATACACAGCAATACCCACCATTAACAATGAAGCGACGGTCAAAATTCCGCTTAACGTTGTTCCGACAATAACCTTCAATTTATTCTTGTCTGAATTATGTGGAATACATTCCCTCTTATCCATAGGTAGGAATAGGTTTCCAGAGTAACTGCGACATACCAAAGAAATAATTTTTTCATGAACGTTTTACAGTAAGATAAATTAGAACTTGGACGTTTCTGGTGTAGAAAATACCAAAGAAAAGTCTCTAACTTCAAAATCTTAAAAGGTGACTTGTGTTGAAACATAAAGAATCGATAGGATTACTTGAATTTCAACGAACAATTGCTGAGAAGTTGCGCTGGAATTACACCGCTGAAATTATTGTTTTCTATATTCCTGTGATAATAAATTAAAAAAACATAATTAATTAAATTTTGCTTTCAACATCAACTTAAAAAAATACATAATAAACAAGGAAATTGGGAGACGTACAACTCTTTAAGGTTTTTGAGTTGAGATAGCCACACTGGAACAGTCCCGTTCAGGTTGTTGTTTTGTAGATAGCTGTAACAAAATAAATTTTGATATTTTCAAAATGTATATATAGGTTTAAGATTAAAAACCGTCATTTTATCTAAGTTCTATGCAAAAGAAACTTACAGTCTTTCCAACTTAGTTAAATTGGAGAAATTTGGCAATGGTCCCATGAAATAATTATTGTTAAGTGACCTGCCAATTTCAACACGAAAGGTTAATGCTGAAGATTAATTTGGAAAGAAACTATGTTCTTTCGTAACCCTCACCATCAAGTTCTATATTCCCACGCGGGGGACTTATTAACCGCTAATACTTTCTGTATTAAGAATATAAAGATACATTTCAGCCATTGTCAAGAATTACTTACTTTCACCACAAATTATCAAACTCATCGCTATTGGCATGTGTTGTACTATTCTACAACTAACTTTTGAGTTAGGACGATATTTTTATGGAAGAGCTACTTGGCTTAAAAATAGTTTGAATTAGACTTACACATTAACGAGTGCAGTCAAATGTTCAATATCTTTGGGTAGTGCTCCTGTAAGATTCCTTCCGGACAAATCGCTGTCAATGAAAGGATAAAGGATTCGCGTCAAATTGTACAATCTGACCTTCTCCAGTTTAATGATTTCATCTGTAAAAAAAATAAAAAAATAAAACTTACATTTCCGAAATCCTTATGACAAAAGAGCTGTTATCGCAGCCGATTCCTTTCCAATGGATCAAATAGCAAGGATCGGAGATCCAATCTTTTATGTCAAAACTCCTTTTGATAGCGTCAAGAGCCTCAAATGCAGTTTGAGAACTACTCGGTTATCATTGAATGATCTGTTAATTGAATAAGAACAAGTTTAGTCAGGGCACTTACTATCGTGTGAATGCGTCGGCGGTTGCGTATCAATTAGCGAGTAATGCTCATACGCGTTGATTATAGGAAGATAATTGGAGTTAGAGGCAGGCAAGAGTGCAAAGGAAACTAATGGATTGCGGACGAATGTCAGCTCTAGGGCAGAATTATTTCGCACGAGAAGAATAACTTCGGACGGTGTTTCACCATTTATACAGACGTAAAAGGGCCTGATCTCTGACATCAACATCTCGATCTCTGCAAAATACAATAGCAGTAATGCGTTTCTCCCTTGGGATGATCCTAGGGTGAATTCAAGGTAATCCGAGTTTGCAACCAGCGCCGTTTGCATGACAGCACTTGGAACAAGCTCTTTGGTATTGTTCGTTAAAATGCGTTTCTGTGAACTTACAATCCGAAAATTGGTTTTATGTAGAATACTTATATCTGAGGTCCATATGCGGTCGAAGTTGTCTTGAGGATACCTGCTTAATTCAACATACAAAACTTTTGATCTACATCATTAACGAAAAATATCCCTACTGCTCAACACTATTGCATCAAAATTGGCTCTCACATATCAAAATTCTTTAGCCATGGGTGTACGCTGCATAGAGATATACTTTTGTATTAAGACGGAAAGATAAAAGTTTTTAAGCGAAAGGAAAACGGATTACGAAGATATCAACACCACTAGATCTTTAATTATGACGCTCTGATTTCCGTAGGTAAATCATAAAGTTCGAAATGTTCACCTTAGAATCATCGAAGAATTTCCACCAGCATCAAATCTGTTTATTGAATCAAGCATTGTTCCTGGTTTAGCCTGTGCATACATGCCATCTCGGAGGGGCCTCAACTCGATACCACTGATAAAGGGATCATCGTTATCGGAGGTTCTGATCAAGCAAACATACATCACTGTGCCTGAAGTAGCCAAGATTTTCTCACTATAAAGTCCAGTTTGTAGGGCTGTTATGTTTTGTACGGCCAACATGTCTCCTGTCTCAATAGAGAAACTGAAGCTTGGCAATTTTTGGAATCCAGAGTAATTTCCAAGGATAAACCATAATCTTAAGAGGTAAGGCATATTGGAGGGCACAGGCAGCTGATAGCAAGACTTGGTGAGAGAATTTGGGAATAAACGCAGATAATGCATGCAAGAGCCGTAGGGGTCTTTAGTGGCATCCCCTATGTACTCAACCTGACCGACGTCTATGTAATCAGCATCAGTGACCCATGTTATGTTGTTTTCGTCAGTGTAATTTGTTGTCGCACCGCAACTGATACTCAAAAATCCTGCCACACCGCCAGAAAAATAATAAATCAAACAATATGTTGTGTACAAAATAAGAAAAATAAATGATCGATGGGCGCTATAACACAAGATATCAAATCACGACTCTAGAAGTAGACGAAACGGAAACACTGTAATAGCACACTCATGAGCTGTTTCTTGAAATTAGAATGTTCCGTCATATACCTCCTGGTTGAGCAGTAATAACAGCGAATAAACTAAAAAGCACGCCCAATCGCGGTATCCAACAACCCCATTTTCCATAACGAATTTTGACCATTGTTCCCCCAATTTGTAAAGAGTGCTTCGCAGTTCTAGGAATAGATTTAATGCCGTTATTTCATTCGAAGTTAAAACTGTTATTTACATATCCTTTATTGCTCAGCCTTCATTCTCTTCCTGGTCTTTTCTGTGATCTGTTTGACGAGTGCACGTATATGAACAATACAATGAAATTATCTTCCTCTCTCTTCTCCGTGAGTTGTCTCTTGAATTATAAAACCTAATTTATCAGATAGAGCATCTTAGAAATGGTCTCTACAAATATTCCGATCCCAAGTGTTCCTTCCTCTGTGAGTTTTCTATTTAGCGTGTATAGGGACAATAAAATCGAATACATCCAATGCCATCTTAGAAATGATCTCGACGACTATTCTTATCCCTACTTTCAAGTGCTCCTTCGACAACTATTCCTATCCCTTTATTTTCCATTATATTTCTATTTATAAGTATTCATATTTTTGTTTTTGGACAAGTATTTATTTTCCATTATATTATGATTCTAATAAAATTTTAATAAAAAATTATGATATATTGGCTACTGATTCCAAATGGGAAGTGTCACTCCCTCAAGCAAGATATAGTTAATTTTTCAAAATTTAAATTTTCATTATGTCATGTTATTAATAATTTTTTATAAAATATTAAAAAATAGGCCAATCTTTGCATGACACGATTTTGGCTTGACATTATCACTCCTTTAAGGTCCCTTTAAACTTATTTTTATATAATTATTTTTGAGAGCTTAATTTTCGAGTGTGTAATGATTTTCCTAAAATTTTAATAAAATATTAAAAAATGATTTTGAACGTCTTTATACATATTTTTATATAATTATTTTTGAGAACTTAATTTTCGATTGTGTAATGTTTTTCTTAAATTTTAATAAAATATAAAAAATGAATTTGAACGTCTTTATATAAGGATGCTTCGAGTCATATTACTCCTTTAAGGTCCCTTTAAACTTACTTTTATATAATTATTTTTGAGAACTTAATTTTCGAGTGTAATGATTCTGGTAAAATTTTAATAAAATATTAAAAATGATTTTGGATGTCTTTATATAAGGATGTTTCAAGTAAGGGGTTAAATTTTACCAGTATTTCAGTGTTTTTTATTTATTTAATCTTTATACACGGGTAACTTTAAAACTTGCATATCAATAATGATAATTATTTCATTTAAAAACAGGCAAATAAATCAATAGATGGATTAAAAATTATATATATAAAAGATTGTAAGCATTTTTAAATAGTATTGTAGAATAAAATAAATAAAGCAAGCCAACAATTATATTGGTTAGACTTTGATTTTTTAAGATGAGATTATGAGAGTATTTAAATTGAAGGGTTTTTTTTGTTGTCGAATAGAAATAATAAAATTGATTTTTTTTGTTTGTCCAAGTGAAATAGGGATTTTTTTGTTTGATTTTGAGAGCTTTTATGTAGTTTTTTTAGTGTTGGTAGTAGAGGATATTGAAGCTAAAGGTAAAACAAATCATCATTAAAGGGTAAGATAAAAGCACTTGTCCTAGTTGTTGAAGGTTTTAAATGGAATCTGTTTGAAAGTGCATGGCCTACTTTCGGACATTGGCCTAGAGATTAGACATTAATGGTGAAGATAGTAAACCTTTATTTTTGTGACCATTGGCCAAGCTACTTTTATATCATTGGGCATGTACCTGTACAACCTATAATAAAATTGTTGTTATAATACAAACATGACTAGAATATTTATGTTTCTAACATTGTTAATAACAACAAGTTTTGCAATGTTTGTTTTTATTAATTTTCATTTTTGATGAATTTTGGAGCTACTTTATAATTTGAATATGCTCTTTACTCATCTCTCTATTCACAATAAAAATTACTCTTATATTTACAACAAAAATTAACAAAAACACATATAATACATAATATTTAAACGAGGAAAAAAAAAATAATTATAAAAAATCATACTAAAAACTTAAAAAAAAACACATCCTTAAAAAAATTTGATTGATGAATAAGAGTGTCCATCAAATTTTACTTGAAAGACTTATTCAAAATTTTCATAAACTTTTTTTATACGATTAACTTTCTCTCAAAATTTAATTTCTATCATCATCGTTGCATATCATATTTTGGACGTTTTTGATATATAAGGATGCTTTCACATGGTGGGTGTGACTCATTGAAGGTCTTTCTAAACTTATCTTTTACATGATTAAGTTTTTCAAGGTCTTAGTTTTATTAGGTCTTATTTTTATTATTATGAAAGCGATTCTACTATATTTTTAATAAATAATTAAAAAGTAGATCGTTATATATACTGACTTTTGATTCATTGAAGGTCTTTCTATACTTATCTTTTACATGATTAAGTTTTTCAAGGTCTTAGTTTTATTAGGTCTTATTTTTATTATTATGAAAGCGATTCTACTATATTTTTTTAAATAATTAAAAAGTCTATCGTTACATATACTGACTTTTGATTCATTGAAGGTCTTTCTAAACTTATCTTTTACACGATTAAGTTTTTCAAGGTCTTAATTTTATTAGGTCTTATTTTTATTATTATGAAAGCGATTCTACTAGATTTTTAATAAATAATTAAAAAGTCGATCGTTACATATACTGACTTTTGATTCATTGAAGGTCTTTCTAAACTTATCTTTTACACAATTAAGTTTTTCAAGGTCTTAGTATTAGGTCTTATTTTTATTATTATGAAAGCGATTCTACTAATTTTTAATAAATAATTAAAATGTCGATCGTTACATATACTAACTTTTGATTCATTGAAGGTCTTTCTAAACTTATCTTTTACACGATTAAGTTTTTCAAGGTCTTAGTTTTATCAGGTCTTATTATGAAAGCGATTCTACTATATTTTTAATAAATAATTGAAAAATCGATCGTTACATATACTGACTTTTTATTTATTGGTATGCTTCCAAATGGCCTATTTAGTATGATTCATTCAAAGTCTTCACAAACTTATATGGAAGTTAACTTTTCAATTTTAAATTTTTATTATCTCGATTTAAAAAGATCTTTCTACACATCTTTATATATAATTAATTTTTGAAAATCATTTTTAAATTTTATTATTTAAATTTTTATACATGATTAATTTTTGAAAATCATTTTTAAATTTTTATTATTTAAATGATATTAATAAATGTTAAGGAGAAAATAAATAGTAGATTATTACCTATCATGATTGATTTTGGATGTCTCGATATAACGTTGTTGTTTAATTTCAAGAACAAAATAAATTATTTATAACCTTGTGAGATGTTTAATTTTCAACACCTAAAAATAAAATAAGTCCTTTATAATCTTGTGACAAGTTAAAAATTTGTTTTAACACTGAGTTCTAACCTTGTGAAGAGTTAAGATTTTATCCTAACAATGAGTTATGGAGCATGCTTCATAAAATAATGAGTGAACTCAGATGTTTCAAATATATGGATGTTTATTTTTCCACACATAAAAATAAAATAAATTATTTATAAAAGTTAAAAATTATTATAACGTGCCCACAGAAGGATATTTTTGAACGGAGTTCTCGTTATTATTTAAAGAATGAAAGATAATATTCTACGGAGTAAATCAATGAATGATCTGAGTAACTCAATCAGATTGTTACTATAGTGAAGTGGATGAATCCATAGTGTCGTGGTAAACTTTTGAATTACCGGCGAAGTTAAATAGCCGTAATCTTTCAATGTCAATTGCAAAGATCCGAAGTTAATCCATGAAGAATGAGAAGGGAAGGCCAGATTCCACATTTATCACTGTTTGAACCCTTCACAACTTTCTGATAGTATGAAGGCTTATCATCATTAGTACTTAAAGAAACAGATGAAACATCATCATACCTTTTTGGAGGATTTCCGACCTGTGTAGACCTTCTTAGGGGAGTTTGTGGCTCATCCACAATCTGTTGATTGTCATAATCAATCATTTCTTCCTCTGCTGCAGGAGACTCTTCATGAACATCTTTTGAAACTTGTTCATGTTCATCTTC